>JAQHUG010000052.1:6295768-6369837 GCA_028555095.1 Dicrostonyx torquatus
AGTTACAAGTATGAACACACAAAGAGAGAGAGAGAGAGTGAATAGAAATTGGGTGATGTGGATGCTCTTGGTGGGCCCAACCAAAGGCATGCCATTGCGCAAAACACATATGCAACAGAGTCAGCAAGAGGAATTTAGAGACAAAAACATAAGTAAACCGGGGGACCAGGCAGGGTATACTTCCGTAAAGATGGCAGAACTTGGTCACCTGACCTGGCTCTCAGTTAAGATGGTAGCGAAGTCACCAAAGGAGACAGACGCCAGCCAGAACCTTACCTAGTAAGCCACAGCCTTGTGGCAATGCACAGATTAATAAAAATTGGTTAATTTAAGATGCAAGACCTAGCTAGGAATATGCCTGAGCCATTGGCCAGAGCAGCTTCTTTATTAACCAATGGCAATAAAACTTATTCACAGTATACAGAGGGGAATCCCACACTAGCAACTTCAGCTGGTGACACTGTACTGTGTGTTCCCTGCACTGGACTCCAGCCCCCAAGTGCCTGCTCAGCTCTACAGTAACTCTCAAGTCTACTGCACTACCTGCGTCTCCACATGTAGGTCTAGTTGTGTTTTACAACTGTTCTATGAGATGGAGACAGTGAAAATGGTTGTACCATGTCAAGAAAAGAGAAACAAGCTCAGAGGTGGGTATAAAGAACAGAACAGACCACCCTCAAGAGCCCCAAGGCCACCCTGTGCTGGGCTAGAGTGAGACATTCAAGATAGGTCGACAGGAATGAGCATCCCAACTCTTTGAATGGTCAAAGGAAACTAGCCAGGCCAAGAGGGTCCCTCAGATATTCTGAAGCAGCCCCAGCTGCTCCTCAAAGTCATGCATCATAGCTCAAGGAAGTCCCCTGCAAGTCTTGGTGGAGGGAAGAGGATTAAGACAACCCCCCTAGTTTGCAGGTTTAGAAATTACTAAAGAAGGCTCCTTCCTGCCCTTCTTCACTAACAGCATCATGTTGTTCTTCTTAGACTCCCAGCCTGTCCCGAGAATTTCCACTTCAGTTCCTCTTCTTCCTCTTCCGTCTCCTTGAGACACAGATGTGCCTCCTGCACTTACTGTTGTACTCTATGCACTCCAAGATACTAACTGAATGTGTCCCTCTTCACCTACTCCATAGCCTTCCAGAAGCCTTACCACCTCTCCCTAAGCCACAAAGAGAAGTACTGGCATTTTCTGGCTCCATCTCTTCCCCAGTAAGTCCCCTTTCCTTTAATACCATTGACTTTTTCATAAGGCTCTGATATATGTCCTTCAGTCCTGAGTCTCCAACTCTTGGCTTCATAAAAGACTTTCTGTGGAAATACCACACCAAGCTCCAGGACTCACTGAGTTCTAGGACCTATTTACCAGATAAGCTACCTGGAGTCAAAGCAAAAGCCAGATGGCAGAAGTCTTGGGGAGGGGGGAGAAGCCGTTCTGACTTCTGAGTCCTCCCCTAGAAGGTACAGGCGAAAAGGATGGGCTGCATCCAGGATTCGCATCTTGAAAGGATGATGAGACTCATGCCATAGAATACAAATGGAAAGGGGACCTTGGCCTTGACAAAGTCCAGGTATAAGCCAGCATGTGGGAAGAAATTTCAGTGTCAGACAAATGGCTCATTGGTAAAGGTACGTGCTCCTAACCCTGGTGATCCAAGTATGATGCGCCAGGACCCACACAGTGGGAGGAGAGAGTCAACCCCCACAAGTTGTCCTCTGACCTCCAGACATACTCCATTTCCCATGCCACACATGAACTAATTAATACACAATAAATAAATAGACATATGATAGGTATATATATATATATATATATATATATATAGAGAGAGAGAGAGAGAGAGAGAGAGAGATTTTAAAGAAAGAAATTTTAAAGAGAAATTTCAACGCCACACAGACCCTGGAAGTTCTTAGAGATTCCAACATGATACAGTGAGAATGAGAACCACAAGAGGCAAGGAAGCATTGTCCAGCAGCATTGGATCAGACTCCTGACAAAAGCATACAAGCATATTCCTGGCCCCATCCTGGCTTCCAGGACTGAGCCATGGAGTACACAAATCATGGGTGGGAACCCAGCAAGGATCTTTCCAGATCTAGTGCTAGGTCTAATATAATTATTCTCAATTAGCACCCTCTAGGGTGCTAAGTATTAGGTGGTACTTCATCATTTACACCAAGGTTTCTCAATCTAGCACTACTGACACTTCAGATTGGATCCGTGAGGGGCTGACCTCTCTTTTGTAGGATGGGTAATGCATCACTGGGCTCTACCCACTAGAATCCAGTGGCATCCCATCTACTCCAGCTGTAGTAACTGAAAATGCTTTAGACATCACCAGATGTTGCCCTGGAGATAGGTTTACCCCCAAGTGAGAACCACTAACATACACTGTAGTAACAGGCATGGCGACTTCAATTTCAACAATTTGCAGGACAGGAAGCTGAGAACAGAGAATCAGAGGGGTTCTCATGACTTGCCCTAGGCCATGAAACAAGCAGCAGAGGCTGAGAACAGAGAATCAGAGGGGTTCTCATGACTTGCCCTAGGCCATGAAACAAGCAGCAGAGCTCATGTTTAAACTCAGGCTTTCTGATTAAAAGTCTAGGGCACTTTCTAATATCTAACTCTACCTACAGATGCAAGTACCAATATTAAGTTACTGCCTGCCTCAGTCTCTTACATCTGCGAGTCAAACAGAGGAAGATCTGAATCTGAACTATAAAATAGATGGATCTATTATGCATATAACTTGACAGTGGTCTTCAGAAGCAGGTGGTAGGGATTAATTAGCACATGGCATATCAAGTTCGCTGGTTAGGGGAAGGCCTTCCCTTATAGGAACCACTGTTAGCATAGAGTTAACATTTAGGGTCCTAGAACTGCAGCTCAGTCCTTGAGGAGTCCCTGGAATTCCACACATGCATTCATACTCACCACCAAGTGAGGAAAACCTTGGATCTGGGTCCACCATCATCTCCATAATGATCATCTTCTTTCTACCAACCTCCTTCTTCCTTCCAAGTCCTTATCCAAAACTTGGAGGAGTCCTATGATCAGATACAATGTGGCTCAAACTCCTACATCTGTCTACCTCATTCCAAGGAAAAGAAGAAGACCAGCTAGTATTAGCAGCCTTCAACTGCCCACAAGGTCAAGCTCATGAGGAGAAAGGAGCAAGGCCTGGTTTCCTAAAACAATCCCTGACAAAATTTAATTATACAGTTTCATCTCTCAAAGCATTAATTTACTCCCCCAAAGAAGAAATACAATAATACCCACCTCACAGGGATGCGGTAGAAATAAAACAAGATGTTGGAGGCTAAGTGCCTGGCACAATGTCTATTGCATTCAAGGTGCTCAATAAATCATTCATTTAATAAAATTCAGAACCGCTAAGCAGGACGAAGAGAAAAGTTTTGGATGCCTCCCAGGTGTTTTTAACTTACAGACACACTGAGTGGGTACATAAATGGATGCTAAGGACTTCGTAGTAGTAACTCTCCTAGATCTGAGGCAGCCCAAATTTAATGGAGGAAAGCCTGGAAGGTAATGGGTCTTAAAGGCAGCTGCCTGCAGAAAGCAAGCCCAGAGCATTTCCAAACGAGATGCCGTGGGAGAACCTTAGGTGGGCACCAAAGCAGTCCGTCCAAGAGAAGAAATAATAATAATAACACAGGCATTGTCAGAGACATTTGCTGTGCATTCTGGTGGAGAACTAGCATTAGCTGCAGAGACAGCCCTGGCAGGGGGGCCAGATGGGAAGAGCTTCGAATAACAACTGGATAAATACAGCAGCTTGCAGAAGCCTACAGTTGCTGCCAAATCCTGACTGCAGCCTGGTCCCTTCTGCCAGCCATGCTGGGAGAGAGGAAAGGTCTCAGCAAGCATCAGCGAGCCAGTCAGGCCCACAGAGGTGAGAAAGATGGAGTGGCTTGTCATCTGAACCTCGTCCCTGCTCCCTGGTTCAGCTCTGTCTGCACAAAATCTATGTCCAAAACACAATGCAGTTCATTTATTAAATGAGTGTATGTGTAACACTGTGTAAATCCAAAGAATTGTTCTAGGTACTGAAGATACTGTAAAAGCCGACATGAAAAGCTCCCTTCTCTTGGGAAGTTTCATTTGAGAAAAGAGAACCATCCATGGTGTGCATTTTGGTTGGGTCATTCCACGGAAACCGGACATTGCCATTCCTCCCGTTTGGTACTTTTAAAGGAACATCCCTGTCCACACATTTGCTTCTCCTGTCCAGGGGTGCTGATGCCTGAGAACCTCTGCCCATGCTCCCAGTCCTGCCCCCATAAGGCTGCTGCAAAAGAAACCAGTATGGAGGAAGAGGGTACTGTGGGACTCCCAAATGCTTGGGAGGGCAGCCCCTGGGCACTCAGGTTTCAGAGTTGGCCCAGCAGCCCATGCTGTCTCTTTAGGGGGCTCAAACTTCCTCTGACTGGGAGGGGTTTTACCTTCCTCATTCAACCTCGCCTCCCTGTTCCCACTCTCATCCTGGTCCTCACTCATCTCCTGCCTTCTTGTCCTTCCACTCATCCTGTTTTCTGCCTAATCTGAGATGCCCATCTATATCATGACTTCACCACCGTCACACTTCAGATCCAAGAGTAAGTATCATACCCCCAGAAGCCTTCCTAGACCAGATGTGCGCATCTGGACAGAGCCCTAAACAGCATGACCTCACACCTTCACATCTTCTGATTCTCTCACTGGCACCTGAACTTGTGACTCCCTGGTGTAAGAGGGTGATGGTTTGTTGAAGGTCTATTTCCTACACACATTGAAAAAGGTCATAAAGGAAGGAAATATGTTGGGTTTATGTACCACAAAACCTCTGTGCTCATAACAGAGGCTGGCACAAAGCAAGAGCTTAAGAAATAACAGAAGACACTAGGGACAATAAAATTAATGTCTGGCATTTCCCTGTACCCCCTCCCAGGTACTCATCTAGTTCCAAAACTCAGTTTAAGTGGCATGTCTTCTCCTGACCCAATGGATTTGGAAGCACCCATTCTCCTGCCCTCTCTATATCCCTGCCATTGGCAGGGTCAGAGGGAAAGGCAGTCATTGACCAGCACACCCAATGCTGGGGGACAGAGGCAGAGACACTTGACTTTGTATTTCCTACCACTAGCACAAAGCCTGGGAGAGTTTCGGTTAGTATTACATGAATGAGAGTTAAGGATGAATGGGCACTGAGTATGTGATATAATACATAACGAGAGAGGTGCTTCTTTCAGCTCCTTGCTCCGGATGTTCTGTAACTACTGGCAGAGGTTCCATTATCAAATTAATTATTTACAAGGACAAGTGACATTTTCATACTTTTTAGAAGTTAGTGCCCTTAGCTGGGACTACCTAGATCCCTGTGCTCAACAGGCCATAGAATGAGGTCAAGCAAGGAAAACATGATCTCTTCGAGGTCCCCATGTGCCCACAGGGGCAGCATGTCCCCAGGGGTTAAGAAGACTGGATTGTGGCTGTGAGCTTCAGATCCTAGGAAGAGCTGAGCCAAAGCTGCCCTTTGTCTTCAGAATCCATGAGGGTAGGAAGAGAACCTATGTGTACACATATAACATGGGAGACTGTCTCAATGTGGATCAAGGATTTGTCTGAGTCAGGCAGGGTGAGTCAGGGGGCAGAAAGGGTAGGAGGAAAATGTGAACCCCTCACCATGCTTTCTGAGGGAAGGAAACTGCAGGGCACAGTAAGCCAGCGCAGTCCTGTGATGGCTATTCTCAGTTACTAACTCAACTACCTATAGTCAAACTAAAACCCATGAAGCTGGGTACACCTGTGAGGGTTTTTTTTGTTTTGTTTTGTTTGTTTCGTTTGGTTTCAGGGCTTTTGTTTTGTTTATTTGTTATAAGACAGGGTTTTTCTGTATAGACCCAGCTGTACTGGAATTCACAGAGATCCACCTGCCTCTGCTTCCTGATTACTGGGATTAAAGGTGTGCACCACTACCAGCTGGTCTATGAGATATTTTTGTTATTTTTATTATTATTAAATAATTTGAAACGGGAAGACCCAACTTTAAGCTGGGTCTTTTGATGAGAGAAGACCCACCTTTGGTCTGGACCACACCTTCTGGTGGCAGCCTATATAAAGGACAGGGAAGAAGCAAGCTTTAGTTCTCTGTTCCCCCTTGCAATGCTCTTCCCTCCCTGGCATTTGAACCTACGTCGTCAGGATTCCAGTGAACACTTATAGCCAGCTGAGGCATCAGCCTCATGCACTGAACAACTACTAGATCCTTACACCTCTGATTGGCAAACAGCCACTGTTAGGCTAGCTGGACCATAGCCTGTGAGCCACTCTAATAAATCATATATGTATATACATTATATATATACATATATATATATATGAACAGAACTAATAAGATGAATATATATTCATTCTATTTATTAGTTCTTTGCCTCCAGAGATCCCTGACTGACACAATGCTATGAATATTACCAGTAGGCTCTCAGAGGTTGTTGAAGTTGTCTGGTACCCAGCCCCGTGGTAAACAGGGTAAAGGAACAGTGTGTTGACCACAAACAATTCCATAAAAGAGACAGCTGTGGTGGGGACTTCACATTAGCTCCCACATGCAATGTCTTCTAAAGGTCTCTTTCTTATCAGCAAGACCCCAAGATAGTTAACTGTTATAAAAACCAGAAAATAAAAACATGTAATACAGGGATGGGGAGATAGCTCGTTCTGCAAAGTGTTAGCCAGGCAAGCATGAAGTCCTGAGTTTGATCTGTAACGCCCATGTAAAAAGGAGAACAATTATAATCCCAGCACTAGGGGGCAGAGACAGGCGAATGCCTTGAGATTCACTGCCCAGCCAGCCAAGTCTGAGCACTGAGCTCCCAGTCTTAACATGAAACCCTGTCTCACAAAATAATGTGACAGAACCTGATAAGGAATGATAGTTGAGGTTGGACTCAGCTGTGCATGTTTATACAACACATATACAACTGCACACACGTGTATATATATCTACCCATGCATGTATACACATAAATAATAAAAAACATATAATATAGTGGTGATCTACAGGAAGAATATAGAAACTACTATTTCTTTCTTACTGGTACGGCTTAAACCTTTGCTCATGCTCCCATCCATATGTGGAAATCACAATCCTCAGAGTGGTCGGGCCTTTAAGAAGTCGTATAGTCACGAGAGTGAAAACATCATAATGAAATTAGTGTCCTTACAAAGCAAGCCCCAGGTCACTCTTTTGTCTCTTCACCCATGTGCAAACACAGTAAAAAGATGGCCATGTAAAAAGAGCCATGGTCCTTCACCGGACATTGAAATCTGTCAGGACTCTGATCAGAACTGTGAAAATAAATATCTGTTGTTTTTAAATGACTTAATCTAGGGTATTTGGTTATAATAGCTCAAACCTATGAAGACACTTTTGCAAATGCTTCAGAAGCATATCAGTTTGTCAATCACGTTGTCTTAAAAGGAACCATGCAATGATACTGAACCAAGTGTCATTGGTTCTCAGTAACTACTACTTCCTCTGCTCATCAAAATGTAGATAGATAGATAGATAGATCTATTTCATGCCTAAACACAAAAAGAAAGAGCCCTTTAAAATTTTTGTAAGTCATTAGTAAAATGAATTTTATTCTTCAATTTAAAAAATACCTGTTAGGCTCTAACATATGCCAGGGCTTATGTTAGGCTGAGAGAATAGCAGTGACCATCACTTCTTAAAGTTTTTTTATATTTATTTATTTATTTATTTATTTATTTATTTGTTATGTATACAATATTCTGTCTGTGTGTATGTCTGCAGGCCAGAAGAGGGCACCAGACTTCATTACAGATGGTTGTAAGCCACCATGTGGTTGCTGGGAATTGAACTCAGGACCTTTGGAAGAGCCGGCAATGCTCTTAACCACTGAGCCATCTCTCCAGCCCCTTAAAGTTTGGACCTTGAGTGTCACAAAAGTAAATGTGTTAAAACCTTAGTCCCCCTACCCATGGCTCTACCAGAAGTGGAGGAACCTTTCTAAGAGGTGGTACCTAGAAGAAGGATGCTTGGTCACTGGGACGTGACCATGAAAGAGCAGATAGGACTCTGACCTCTCCTCTCTTTCTCTCTCTGCTTCCCAACTGCATGATGTGAGCAGACTTCTTCTGCCACACACTCGCTGCAATGCTGGTACTGCAAGAGGTCCAAAGCAATGGCACCATGTGACCATGGACCACAAGCTCTCAAACCATAACCCAATATAAGGCTTCATCCTACAAGCTGATGACCTCAGACATTCTGTCATAGTGATGGACGGCTAGCTAAAGATTCTGCCATCAGAGTCATTAAAATGAGACAGCACATAGTGAAACGGGTAATCCAAAAAAAAGTAACCAGGAGACATGCACTAGAAGAGAGATACAGAAAGACAAGTCAGGCTCTGGGCCTGGCTTTTCTGCCAAGGTAGTCTTTTGAAAATGAGAAAGAAAGTCAAAATCATGCTATGAATCAGATTGCTTGCAAAGGTCCCAGAGTTAGGATGAGTCAAGTGCTACAGGAAGAAGACAAAGCCCTCAGCAGGAAGAAGGTGAGCCTTATGCAAGTTCTGGTTTTATTGAAAGTTTAATGAAAATCTCAAGTAGGAAATAATGGACTCAAGTTTATTGTGACTGCTTTCTTGAATGATATAAGCCCAGAAGAAGAAAAACAGAAAATCTTTGCCTTCAGGTTCTATATCCTGGTCCCAGAATGACATCCATAATCTTAAAAGTCACTTTTCGTTATTAAAAAGTACAAGCTCTCTATGTTCCCAGTCAATGCTTGCCTCCTTGGTCAACATAGCATGGGTAATCCTTGTTCTCTGGGTGAAAGCTTGACTTTCTACACGATTTGACTGCTTCTTCAGAAACTCTGTTTCCACTCATGACCCACTGGAGCTAGATAGAGGCAAGTATAGCAAGAATCATTTGATTGCTCTCAGTGAGGGGAGATGCTCCAATAACCCTCTGTCTAACCCTAACTCCTTACAACATTGGTACACCCACAGAATTGAATAAAGAATGCATAGAAAATATCAGGATCAGATATGATTACTGTTTTGTGTTCAAGCAACTGGAAAACTCCAGAAATGGGTATGAGGTTGAAAACAATGGGGGAGAATAAGGTTGGAGAGCTCTCTTTTGCATATGTCAAGGATGAGATATATATGTGACAATCAAGCAGATGTCATGCTCAGAGGGAAAGTGTGACAGCGAATGTCTCATTTTGAGTACTTTAGTAAATGCCTGAAACCTTTGGTCTCTATAAGATCCAGAGAAAAAACAGAAAACAGAGAAGGAACAGGGACTCCACTTGGGACAGAAGGACAGTTGCAGTTCCGTGGAATGTGTCAATCTGTGAAAAAGACTGAGAACAATGGTCTCATATTACAGAGACAGGCACTGGTATGATGATAGTACAGAGGGCAAAAAAAGAGATGACAGCAAGGAGGTGGTTCCCAGCATAGGCAGATACTCCAGGAAGATCAAAGAGAATAAAACAAGCAGCAAACATGAAAGATGGGAACAGTCGGTCTGTGCAAGCTCATCTCCAGAAGGTAAGGGTGACTCAGTAGCCTCTGTGCTAGGTGAAGAAGCAGACAAAAGGACAGAGAACTTGGATGAGTGCTAATGGGAAGACCCTGAGGCCATGGATTTTTTGCTTAGCTAGAAAATTCTAAAACCAATCTTTAAAGTGAAAAGCAATGGACACGTTGGCTTCTGGTGAGGTTGGTGATTGTGTACACGTGCCCCACAAAGACTTGGGCCCTTGGGTGTTACCTTTAGGAAGTGGTTTAAAACAATGTCAGGGAGGTGGGGTCTAGAGAGAGGTCATCCAGACACTGAGGACACATTCTAAGATGCTTCACATGTGACTTCTTGCTAGTTCTTCAGCCTCTTGAATTCTCTGTCATAAAAGGAGCAAACCTGGTCACCATCCTCTTTCTGCCCTAGTTGGAGATGTGACAATTTGTTCCTCACACACTCCCACCATGGCATGCCAGCATCCATCAGCCTCCTCATAGGCCAAGCAACAGGATCACAAGTCTTAGACTCCATCTTTCAAAACTGTGAGCTGAATGAATGTCTCTATCTTTCATAATGGCCTGCATCCAGTACTTTATTGTAGCTGCAGAAAAATGATTAACACAGCAATGCAGGGGAGACATGCAAAAGAATGTCTTTCAATGTCTTTCAATACAATGCAAAGTATTGTCATGGAAAAGGGGGTATCCCCTTTTCCATCCCCACGATGGAAATGTCTATAGCAAGGCGGGGCACAAGGTCAGGTGGAGAGCCAATGAGCACTAATGTAAACCAGCTTATGCCAATGCAGATAGATGATGAGACATTTAGGTGTGAATTGGGTGTGAAATGTTCCTGGCAGGCTCCTGTATTTAAACAACTGGTCCCAGAGAGAAGGTTGTTTTTAAAAGGAACCTCTGTGACAAGGGTCCCAATCAGCTGCTGCCCACCAATGGGGGCAGACCTTGAAGGTTGTATACTTCTGGTTCTCACTAGAGCATTCAACTTCCTGATTTGTCAAAATGTGAGGAGACTCCACCGCACCTCCCAGCCACTGTGAACTCTGCCGTGCCTTCCCCACCATGATGAATGGAAACTATGACACAAAATAAATTTTTCTTCCCTAAGATGCTTCTCTCAAGTATTTTATTGTTTATTTTATGAACACGGATGTTTTGCCTGTTTGTCTGTCCATGAACCACATATGTGCCTGGCACCCAGAAAAGTTGGAAGAAAGCATCGATCCCCTGGCACTAGAGTTACAGGTGATTGTGAGCTGTCGTGTGTGGGTGTTGGGAATCAAACCCAGGTCCACTGCAAGATCCGCCAGTGCTCTTACCCACTGAGCCATCTCTTCCTCCCACTCTACCAGGAGGCTTTTCATAGCAGCAAGAGAGTGAAGAGTATGAGGGGTTAAGAGCATGTGAAGTACAGAGTTAAGGGTTTAGGGAGCTAAGTGGGAAGCACAGTTTATAACAAACAATGCAAAGTGAAAGCAGTATTCCAAGTTGTGATTTGCCTCCACAATGCTCAGATGATACTCTGTGCAAAGGAGGATGGGCAAGCTCAGTTTTACCCGGTAAATATCACAAGGGAACTGGATAAAGAAAACTAAGTGGGTAAAGCAGAGATTATTATGGACCAACACTGTGGCCTTCGAGTAGGAAGACATGAAGACAAAGGTTGTAAGAACGTGGGGGTGGATTTGGGGTCTTACCCCACAGAATGATGTTCAGCGGGGCACTGCAAATGGTAGGGGCTGTTCTATTAAGTTTTGCATTATCGGGACATGCTGTGGTTGCAGAAAGGGACTGTGTATAGGGTATGATTCTAACACAGGCAGAGAAGGTTCTATTGGTGGGAAGTGTAATTTATACAGATGAGAAGGTAGGGTACATGAGAGGCCACACTATGAATGTCAGTAAGCACAAGCTCGATTTGAGATGGAAGAGTGAGCCGGGCTGTTCAGTGGAGGGTAAATAAAGGAGGAGTGTGAACTGGCATCCAAGATGGAGAGAAGCTAACAGGAACAACTGACAAACTCTAGAAAGATCTAGAAACAGAACATAGAAAGCCCTGCCATCTTGCAGCATGAAAAGAGATGGCTTGCAGACAGTCGTGTGGACAGAGGAAGAGGCATCCTAGGAAGGAATTAAGACCTTCAGCTTGGCAAGCTACTCCAGAACACAATCGGGTTCTACTGAAAATAAAAAAGAGAAAATAAGCGGCAAGGGGGGGGGGGCATCCTGGGCCCAGGGCAGAGGGAGAAAGTAGGCATGAGAGGGGAAAGCAGGCAGGGATGGGTGTCCTGAAGGTTTGGAGCAGTTCTGACTGAGCACGAGCAGTTGGATTGACAGATGCCCAGGGGGAAAGAGTACTCAGTTTTGTAACTCGGGTCTGGAATTCTCTGGTGGATGGTATAGTGGGTCCCAGGACACAGCCTCACTGGAGAGAGTCACTGTGTAAGAGTGACCTTCCTTTGTGTGTTATTAATAGCAAAAAATGCAGAAATATGGATTGTTACAAGGTCAGGGAGGCTACTACTAATGATTTGCTGTTAGCAATTAATAACCGGCAATTTCCACTGACAGCCTAGGGGTCCCAGGACTTTAGTTTGTCCCGTTTAAACTTCTGACAAATCTGAAAAGGAGAGGACACAGTTCATTTCCATTTATCGCATGAGGAAAAATTCTAAGAAATTAGGCTTCTTACCAGGAACTCACAATTATCAGCAGGAGAAAGAAACGAGAGAGAAAGGCATCATTCAAATATATTTAGCACTTATTCCATCCAGCTAACCATTTTTGCAAACATTCTCCTATTCCATGACGAAACCACAAAGTGGAAACTATATTATGTATCTATCATATGAAAAAGAGAACTGTGGCTTGAGAAGTAATGAGACTTGCCCAAAGTCAAAACCAGCAGACCCTTTGGTTATGCATGGTGATTCACAAATGATATTTGCTTACATGGTAGCATGCCCCAAAAGTCAGCTTGAGCCCCATCATGCAGCTGCCCCACTGAGTGACCAGTTCAAATACATAGCAGGTGGCCCTGCCACCGAGATGAACACTGCAACTTTTAACCTTGTTGGACTCTCACCCACTGAGCCATCTTCCACAATGAGCCAGCTAATCAAACACGTCCTGGGCCAGGGGCTGCAAGCTGCTTCAATTTTTCAAGCACACCAAAGAGTAGCAAAGAAAAATGAGCAAACCGAACCCAGAAGGAGATCTGGCCCAATGCCCCCTAAACAGCTCTTCCTACTCTAGATACAGACCCTCTGTCTGGGACTACACGTGCTGGTCCATGACCCACAGGCTGGTAGCCTGGCCTGCAGGGGCTGCCACGAGGATCACAAAGTGCTGGCATCTGTGTGACGGCAGAGGTAAGTCAGGATGGTTTCTGAGTGTGAAGGCTGATCTAGACTCAGGTAGACTCAATGAAATTGCTCAAAATGCAGCCAATTACCATCGTATTCTACATCACATCCATTATCTCCTTCCTTAAACCACATACATGACTTCAGAGGATGAGGAACACACAAAGCTCCAGCCACCGGCTCAGTGACAGTCATAGACATGAGCAGATCCTGAAGATACAGCTTTCCCTTGGTATCTGCAGGGTACTATTTCTGAGACCCTCCCCACAGGTTTTCTAACAACATTTAAAAAAAGAATCCACATACAGAAAAATGGCATAGGATTTACATAAATCCCAAATATATCCCTCTGTACACCTTAGTTCATCTGCAGATTATTCATAATAACACAAATAATGCAAATGTGATGTGAATAGCTGCTATGCTGTATTGTTTGGGAGATAATGACAACAGGGACACATCTGCACGTGTTCAGTGCAGACTGGGTCATCGTAGACCCGTGTGCACTTCCGATCTGCGGTTGGTGCAGCGCGAAAATGCAGACTCCACGGATACCAAGGGCTGTCTGTACTAGGAAGTCATGGAAGGAGGAAACAGCAGCCCATCCTTTTGGATCACCTGGCACACATGTACACAGGCAGACATGCACAGACATGCACACGCACACATACACACACATGCACTTATGAAACCTGACTACTCAGCACACAATTGCACGTCAGTGTCATTAATGCTAAGTCATCCCAATGCACACAGTGGCTCACACACCAGTGAGACTCCGGGCTCCATCTTCCCTGGTAGAAGCAGATAATGTGATTCTCTGTTTTAAAAATCTGCCTTTCCCAAACCAGAATCCCCTACTTTTAAATTTGGTTAAAAGTTATTAGAGCAATAAAAAGTACCTAATGTGAGGTTTATTAAGAAGAAGACAACATATTCAGTACAAATGTCACTGGGCTTGTATTTTTTGAACCTTTCTTCCAGCTTAGACCTGCCTCAAACAACTGCAAATGTAAAATTGCCCTTTCTAGACCTGCTTGGCTTCACAGGTCTCCTATAAAAATATTTTCAAAGGCGTGTGTTTGTCTCCTCCGTTCTTGTCATTTATGTTCATGTTAGACTTGGGGATTTTTATGTTAAAAGTAATTTTCCAGAGATGGAACCCATACACCTAGAGAAAATAATGCCACACTCACAGAAAATTGAAGATGTCTTTAGAACAAGAGTGCCCGAGGATCATTCCAGAATAGTGTGGTCTGGACTAGCATGCCACTAGTCATGGGATTCGGATGAACTGTCCAGCTGTCAGATTGATTTGGGGGGGGGGGTAGTAGGACATTAAAAAGTACCTAATGTGTGGAGGGGTTCCCAGCTAGTGTGGAGCACAATGTCTTTTCTCCCCAACTAATAGCAATTCCTTAGTATCCAAGGCCAGCCTTTTGACTAGTGGTTCTCAACCTTTCTAATGGCGTGGCCCTTTCACACAGCTCCTCATGCTGTGGGGCCCCTAACTATAAAATTATTTTTGTTGCTACTTCATAACTGTAACTTTGCTACTGTGATGAACTGTAACGCAACCGTCTGTTAATTCTGATGGTCCTAGGTGACTCCCGTGAAAGGGCTGTCCAACCAAGGGTGTCGTGGAGCGCAGGGTGAGAAGCCCTGCTCTCTGACTATCTTGTTCAGGGGTCTCCAGGTCGAGGATGAGAAGGGGTTGCGAAGCCTTCTTCCGTCTACACCGTTCAAGGGGAAAATGTGCCACAGCTGACTTCGTTGTGCATGTCTGGTTAGGAACCACGGGCAGGGGATGATGAAGTAATAACATCCCACCCAGATTTTCTTCTGAATGTAGCCATGAAAGCCGGAAGGAGGAAGGCATGGAGCTCTCTCAGGAACAGGATCCATATCAGCAACAAGAAACTGGGAACAGACTTTAAAGGTTCCAGAGTGGCCACTGGGTGGCGCACCGAAGGGGAAAACACTGTGAACGCCCTGAACACCTGACCCGCCTTGGGAAAAGGCACACAGGCAACAAACTGAACCTGTAGTCTGAACCTAACCAGAAGAACAAAAAGTAAACAACCTCTGTACGAAGTAAGTGATGCCAAGAATCTTGCGTCATCAGGATGGGATCCGGAGTCACCGGAAGACCATCTCTCTGGGTGGGCCAGTGAAGAAGGCGCTTCCAGGGAGAATTAATGAGGTAGGGCCCTTAGAGTGGGCAGTACCAGTTCTAAAGTCTTGGAGAAAGTAAGCTGCCTGTCTGCCTTCATGTGACCAAGAGCATCTATCACTCCGGTGCTCACAGACTGGCTTCCTCAGTCCTCCGACAAGGACCGAGTACCAGTGAAAGCGTCTATATTTTCAGCACCAGATTGAGACTGCTGAAGCCTCCAGCCTCATGAATTGAGGAGATTATCGACCTCTCCAGAATTCAGGCATCCTCTCTAGGGCGACCCAGCCCATTTTGTGTAAGTCAGTGTAATAAATCCCATTTAATAACGCATATATGAATTTTATCAGTTCTGATCCTCTAAAGAAGTTTAACACTGATTTTGTAGTCTTTTCCTCGTTGCTATGAAAAAAAATGCTTTCATTTACATGGAAGACATTACTGGCCTATATATAATACTTCTCTCACAGCAGAGAATATCAGGTATTACCAAGTAAAGAGGAGCATTGCCAAGAACACTACAGCCTATATGATAAAATACTAACAAATACAAAAAAAAATGAATCATACAAAGTATATTGTCTAATGGCAGTGGGCTCAAAAGAGAATTCAGTAACACAAACGTAAGAAAATTCTTAAAGATTTAAAAATATATTTATAAATAACCTATGGATCGAAAAGACAGTCCACAGGAAACTACGAAAGAAAACTATAACATACCACAATTAAAATTTAACTGAAAGTATACACAAAAATGATTTTAGTTGTACTATTCATAGTCTACACAGCCAAAAAGGACCCAAATTATTCCCTAATGAATGTAGACATTACCTCTGTTCTATTAGGTGAAACATAATTTTAAAAGGAATGAACTTCTATTACACGTATCAACTTAGATGAACTTAAAAAAACACTACTCTGAAAGAAGACAATCTTTTTATCTCCTTTATTTTGAGATCATAATATAAATCATGTCATTTTTCCCTTCCCTTTCCTCTCTCCAGCCTTCCCATATACCCCTCCTTGCTCTCTTTCAAATACATGGCCTCTTGTTTCTATTCCTGTATGCTTCTATGGCTTGCTGGTTTGATGCTAGTTTGGGTCTCTCTCTCTCTCTCTGTGTGTGTGTGTGTGTGTGTGTGTGTGTGTGTGTGTGTAGTATGTGTGTGAGCCTGTGTCTCTGTGAGTACATGTGCATATGGGAACACATATGTGGAGGTTCTATACCAGGTGTCTTTCTTGATTACTTTCTCATTACTTCCTGAGACAGTGTCCCTCACTGAGCCCAGCCCTCACCAACTGTTGACAATGCTGGCCAGCAAGCTCTGGAGACTTTCCTGTCTCCACTCTCCCACAGCCCAAGCTTACTGATGTCCACAACGCCTACTTTAACGTGATGCTCTGAACAGATCTCAAGCCCTGACTTTTTGTAGAAGTCACTTTATTGACTCAGTCATCTACGCAGGCCGGTCACTTGCACTCATACAGCAGTCTAAAATGATAAAACTGTCATGATGAACAGATGCGAGATTGGCTGGATTTCGAAGTCGGAAAAATGGCAAGACCATGAGAGGAGCAGGAGTGGAATCTTCAGTTTAACTGTTCTGTACTTAAAACTCAAACCTGCAGTGCCAATAAAACAAGCAGACAGAAGTAAGCATGGCATGGTCAGATGAGACTGCAAGCCTGAGAGCTTGAGCTTGATCCCTAGGCTCCATGGGGGGAGGGTCCAGTTCCCTAGAGTCACCCCCTAAATATAACATGCACCCCATGCACTCATGCAACCTCAGATTATGCAAACACACAACACATAAGCGAAAACTGGTAAAATCCACATGTCAAATCTTCAATGAGAGCATTTTAAGACAAAAATTTCTTATTGAGCAAAAACCCCATTCGAATGAGAAAACAGGGAACGCACACTGATAGGGCATGAGGCAGCAGAGGTAAAGGTATGAAGACCTCACCTGACTTCATATCCAGATTGCTCCTCTTGAGCATAGAGCCCTATTCAGCCACTTCCCCTGGTATTTGCAAGTCCTGTGAAATATTCCCTTAAAGAATTTGGTCTAGCAGAGGAAGGACACCTGCTGCAAGGCAGTCTCCTTGCAGGATGTGCCTCAGCTCCATTGCTGAAACGTGTCGGATCCCGTGGCACTCTCTTTCTGGGTGTCTTTACTCTGACATTTTTCTTCTTGTTAGGTGGGGTTAGGGTCACGGGAATCTTGACTACAACTGCAGAGGTCCTACTTTCACACAAGGTCACATCTGCAGGTACCAGGGCTGTGTTCTCATCTTGTCACTGAGGGGATACAAGTCAACCTAAAACACCAAGATTTCACAGAAAACAAGAAAGGAAAGGCACAACAACAATGTCAGCCTTGATTTGTTCCATGCAGTAACAGCAACAAGCTCCACACACATTGACTGACAGCGGAGACCCTCTCCCCTTGTCCCGTACAACCCTTCTGAACTGCTCAGGAAAGCAGAAGGGCCCACCCAGGGATTGCACATTTTTATATAATGCAGGCTGCACCTAATTTTTAAAGTTTTAGAACCAGGGCTCATAGATGTAAAATTTAATGCCATTTTTTTTCACTTGTATCCTCCTGTGTTTCAATTTCCTGAGTCTCAGCAAAAACCTAGTTTAACTGCCTGGCCTTTTCATGAAATTATCCTGGTAGTTATGGGCCCTGGGAGGAGTATAAACAGATCTCTCTCTCTCTTTCTCTCCTTATGGCACCCCAGACCCAGGGAAGAAGGAACCACATTTATTGCTGTGGTCTTTTATTTAAAGGGACTATGTTGGTAGCTATGTTAGGTAGCTATGCATACCTAAAAAAAAGTAGAGTAATTAAAAATTTAAGTATACAGATACAAAGCCTATATTTGAACACCATACTGAGAATATTCACTGAGCACACAACACATCCACATCAATATATTGTGCTGAGGACACAGAGATAAATAGAACAAAACCAGACAAACTAACTAGAATTCAGCCTTAAGTGCCTTCAAACAGTAAGCAAGAGACCATGGTCCTTGGTGCTCCCCCAACTCATCCTGGAGAGCAATGGATGACTGTCCTCTGGTCTCACTGACTCCTTTCCCCAAGTCAATCATAAGTGTTCATTCTATCCCCCTGCTCAAGCAGCCCAGAACCAGAGCAGTCCAGAACCTCAAGAGCAACTGCAGACACTCATTTCCCAAGTGACAGCTTGCACTTGCACCATGCCAGGCTCCGAGCTAGATGGTGGAAACGTGGAGATGAGAAAGCTCCAGGAGGCAGCTACTCCCCCAGCCCCTGTCTGCAGAGGCCTATTTGGGGAGAAGCTGGGGATCTGGAGAATGGGGAGCCCTTGGCACATCAGCTGGCTAGGGGAGCCCATGAGACAGCTGGCAGCTGCTCCTCCAGATATAGCCTAGCTGTCCTGGGAACATGGCAGCTTCTTATTCAAAAACAAGAAGTATTTTTAATTCTCTGGCATTTGCACCCCATTTAGAATATTACTTCAGTCACTAATCAGGGAAGCCAAGCTTCTCCAGACTCCTTGGGTGCTCAAGAAGCTCCCTGAAAATGCCAGTGGCACCAGCACCAAGCAGGACATGGGCCAGCTGGTTTGTGGAGCCCCAAGTGAGCCTAACCGTACCCAGTGGCACAGGTGCAACCACAGGTAAGAGGCTGCTGCACACAAGCATTGACACAGGGAGAGCTCTCTATCTAGAAAGTTCTGTGACTAACAGCCAACAAAAATCCAAAGAGATGCCCAAACACTTAAAGATAGGGAAACATGTTACAGCGACACTCCACTTAGACTCACGTGATGGGAGAGGATTTCAAAGCCCAGTAATGTCAGCCAGCCCTGTGCCAGGGAGCCCTTTGGAAATGCCACCACGTAGATCTTCAATGCTGTAATAGTCAAATCTTTTTAAAAACCTTTCTCCTCTCACTCTGGCCCTCCTCTTCTCCCCCTCCTTCTTATCAGTTCAGTTTTCTGGAAAGTTCTGACTCATCATCCACTTGCCCTGCAGCCCTTTCTGGCAGAGAAGTTGTTGGCAGACAGAGAGCTAATAGACTGACTGACTATGAGACACCTACTGTCTCTTGTGTAGAGAAAAGAGCCACAACAAAGTCACCAGTTACCATGCCATCAGATGTACATGTGGCTGCTGTGAGTCCCATTTAATAAGGAAAACAGAGCTAGAGGTGGAAAGGATTTCAAAAACAAAATTTAAAATTAGATAAAATAAATGGCTACTGAATTTGATTGTTTCAAAAATCAAGAGTTGAAACTCTCAAATACAATAGGCAAATGGAAAAATGATACTTAGATCTGACTGTAAGTTCATATCAACAAGATAAGAAGGACACTACTTACAGACAGGAAACTATCTTCAATGCAGCAGAAAATGAGCAAAGAACACCTATCAACCCCCAGGAAAGGAGACAACCATGGGCAGTGAAGCTACTAAGGGTATGGACATAATGAACCCTCACTTAAATTCCAACACTCAGGGTACAGAAGAGGAGGAAGGAAAGTTGAAGGCTAGCTTTGGTTACACAATGAGTTCAAGACTAGCCTAAGCTACAGAGCAAGCTCTGTTTTATATATATATATATATATATATATATACATATATATATATATACAAACAAACAAAATAAAATCCAGAAAGATACCATTTATACAGCTTCTGTTAACACAAACAAAAAGGCTCCATGTGTTTTGGAATATGTCCATCAAGAGCATCTCCCACACTTTAGAATACCACCCTTAGAAATTCTCCCACATATTGGCAAGATGCAAGTATAGAAAGGCTTGTAGCCACACAGTTCAGAAAAGCAATATCCTGGCATAGTGCCCAACTCCTATCACCATTTGCAGTAGCATCCCATTGTTAGACCGTATCATATTCGGATTGCTGTAAGATGAACTATAGCCACATACCACAATGATGAGCATACCACAATCCAGGGACTATCATGACTTCAGTTCTGAAGTATAAAATATATTTGGAAAAAAAAACATGGACTTGTTTTGGTTTTGTTGTTTTAAAGACACCAATCTTTCCCAGGGCAAACAGATGATGATCTCATCCTTACACATGAATTAAATAGTCATTGTAGAATAACTTTTTTAAAATAGCAAGTCACTTATGAAATTCCTCGGACAAATACCTAAATGGAATTTCTGCACCAAGTGAGATGAATTGGAATTCACGTGGCAGAGAATGGAGGCTTGGCCGTAGCCATTTTTATTTATGCATACATTCAGGCAGTGCTAAGAGAGAATTCTATGGCCATGATGATAAAAGTTAACAAGAATATCGAGCTACAGAACTTGGAGAGGAAATGCCTTCTAATCAGTCTGTCTGCTGGAACCAATTGCCTGAGATAAAGCCAGGCCATGCTACTGAAGATGGAAAATCGGGAATTTATTGGACAAATTAAACAGCGGTGATAAAAGGGGATGCATCACTACCAAAATGCAAGGAAATAAAGCTGGAGCAAAAGAGCAAGTTGTACTAGAGTTCAACTTCCCAGTTTCCCTTTGTGCTTTCATCTTTGGAAATGCTTCCCACACTCCTAATAGAACTTTAGAGAGTTGTGGACAGGGACACATCATGGTGGTCTGCTCTTATACCCCAAGGATAAGTTCGAAACCCACAGACACTAAGAAGCCTGACACCACAGATAGCAATGAAGCCTGCATATACTGGTTGCTCCTCTTATCCAGATTGGATAGCTTAGTCTATAAACTACATAGTGAATGTTTAACAATGAGCACACAACAGTCACAATGATCAAAGGAACAAAGTACAAAAGGACCACACTGGTACTTTGGGGCCATTACTAAGTAAAGTGAGTGTTTTATGAACACAATCCCTGCTATATCATGACCTGCAATTGCTGTTGGCAGACTAATGGGTGAGTAGCACAGAAAGCAAGGATACTGTGAACAGAGGAGTGACCCACATTCCAGACAGGACAGAGCGGGACTGTGAGATTTCACCACACTACTCATAGTGTGTAATTCTTTTTATAGCTTCTTTAATTGAAGTTTTCTTTTTTTATAATTTTATTTTATTTAGCATTTTTTTTTCATTTATTTTACATACTGGCCAGTTCCCTTCCCTCCTGTCTTCCATTTACCCCACACACACTCCCATCTACCCCGCTTCCCATCCACTTCTCCTCCTCTCCATTCACAAAGGGACAGGCCTCCCAGGGGCAAATCAAATTGAGACAGGACTAAGCTCCTTCCCTTGCATCAAGTCTAGGAAAGGTTATCCAGTAAGGAGAACAGCTTCCTCAAAACTAGCTAAGTGTCAGGAACAGGTCCTGATCTCACTGCTA
The DNA here is from genome assembly GCA_028555095.1 of Dicrostonyx torquatus. Classification (NCBI taxonomy): domain Eukaryota; kingdom Metazoa; phylum Chordata; class Mammalia; order Rodentia; family Cricetidae; genus Dicrostonyx; species Dicrostonyx torquatus. Next base: position 6,317,241 of record JAQHUG010000052.1, read on the forward strand.
GGAGCCTGACAAATAGACCAGGCTACACAACTGTCATTCACATGCAGAGGGCCAAGGTCAGTCCCAAGCAAGCTTCCTAACTGTTGGTCCAGAGTCCATGCGCTCCCATGAGCTCATCAGCTGTCTCTGTGGGTTCCCCCATCATGACCTTGACCCCCTGGCTTGTGGCTAAAGGATGGCTGGTGGGGCTGCAGTTCTAAGAGCATTGACTGCTCTTCCAGAGGACTCAGGTTCAATTCCCAGCAGCCACACGGCAGCTCACAACTGCTTGTAACTCTAGTCCGAGGAGATTCAATGTCCTCTTCTGACCTCTGCCAGCACCAGACACACATGTGGTATGCAAACATGCAAATGGGCAAAATACCTATATAAATAGTGTGCAGTTTTTAATGCTATTTATTTCCAAAATTTTCCATTTAGTATTTTTGATCATGGACACTTAAATCATAGTACACAGAAGTGTGGATAATAAAATATTATTGTTCGGGACCTAAAATTTCCCTAACTCAACCTAATTAGGGTAAGTTAGTAGCCAAAAATCTACACACTAAACATCACCGTGGAGAAAATGGAAGGTTGGTTTATAAAGGTGGATAATAAATAGCAGCAGAGAAGTAGGCAAGAAAGTCTGAAAAATCAACGGTCTCCTAAATGCTAATAGAAAAATGCTACCTTGCTACTTCTCTAATTCTAGACAGTGATTTAAAATCACAATTGCCTGATTCAGGTTTGAATACTGTCTTAGTCAGGGTTACTATTGCTATGAGAAAACACCATGACCAAGAGCAAGTTGGGCAGGAAAGGGTTTATTTGGCTCATGCTTCTACATCATAGTCCACCACTGAAGGAAGTCAGGACAGAAATTCAAACAGAGATAGAACCTGGAGGCAGGAACTGATGCAGAGGCCATGGAGCGGTGCTGCTTACTGGTTTGCTCCTCACGGCTTGCTCAGCATGCTTTCTTATAGAGCCCAGGACCGCCAGCCCAGGGTTGACACTGCCCACAATAGGCTAGGCCCTCCTTCATCAATCGCTAATTTTTTAAAATGCCCTTGTTTACAATTTTGTGGAGGCATTTTCTTTTTCTTTTTTCTAAATAATTTTTATGACATTTTTCATTTATTTTACATACCAACCACAGTGTTCCCTCCCTTTCTTCTCCCCGTTCTCTTCCTCAGCTCCCATCTAGTCCCCCTCAGATGGCTTTAGCTTGTGTCAAGCTGACACTTAACTATCCAGCACAAATATCATGCCAGAATAGGATCTAGAACAAAAACACCAGACAACTAGCTCTCAAACACCCACAGAAAAACCAGCTCAGTCACTCCCTAGGTCAATCTTCTTCTGCAGGAAGCCACCTCTGACTGCAATTCTTAAGGATCTCTTACACAACCACAATAGTAGGCTGAAGGGATGGTCCATTAGTAGAGTGCCTCCCACATAAACATGAAGACCCGAGTTCAGTTACCAAGCACCCATGTGAGAAGGGGGGAGGGACGGGAAAGCCAGGATAGCACTGTACATCCGCCACCCCTGAACTGGGAAGGCAGAGCCCATCTGTGAGCTCTAAGATCAGAAGGAAACCCCATCTCTAAAGAGCAGGGGGACCTGCTGAAGAAGACATCTCTGATCCATTCCCCTCCAATCTCTACACACATGCATACAGGTATAAACACACACACCAACATGCTAGCGTATGCTGAGCACTTGAAATGCAGCGTCAAGCAAGCGCAACATGGTGCCTACTTTCTTGGCGCCCACTTGTTATCAAAGGTGAAAAATCTTCCACCAGGAAGTTAGAACACTGTATGTTTGATTATAAATCAAAGTCAAGGTGATGAAGGGGAAACAGGATGCCGGGGGGCTGGATCATGTTGACAGGAAGGGGAGCTGGGAGGAGGAAGTAAAGGTTATACTGATTTCTGAAAAGCAAAATCTAAGAAGTTGAAGGAGAGAGTGTGTGTACAAATAAAGCCAAGAGTATGCCGGGCAGTGCTATACTAAGTTCAAGATTTTGATCTTCACTTTAAAGTCAATAGAAATCTGGAAAAAAAAATGGGGAGGGTAGAGTTAGGTTAGAGAGCATTTTCAGAGTTTTCATTTTGAGACTATCACTTTGGACTAACAGAACCCTGATTCTGTAAGTAAAGTCTTACTCCAGCGTCTCTCAGAGGGCCAATTCGAACTTGAACTTGGGAGGGAAAGGATTATTCTCTAAAATGTGTAGCAGGATGTGGGTAATTTATTTCAGGATGGATGTGTAGCTGTGGACCCTGAGGGGCTGCATAGGAGGGGATGAGAAATGCCTGAGTTAACTGATTGGTCCTGCTGCATTGAAAGTCCACGTCCTCACAGAATATGCTGGGGTGGTTTGAATTGTTCATCTAGCTATTTAGCAAACAGTGAAGGGAAGTTGAAAATGTCCCCAGACTTCAACAGAGGAGGATTGTTGAAAGCCACATGAAGCATCCTGACATAAAGCGTAGTGAGCCCCATACCCAGAAAACCCAGCAGAGCCAATAAAGTTGTCAGAAGGCTGTTACCAACAGGAAGAGCTTGTCAATGTCAATTGATCATGAGACCCCAAAAGTAGACAGATGACCCAGAAAGGCCTCACTTAATTTGTGTTCCTCGATGTGACTAGGAAGGCCTTTACCAGAGCTCGGAAATGGGAGCACATCCCAGTGTAGTAGCGCTGGAAGGAATCGAAACTTTGGGAGATGGCACCTTGAGGGAAATGGGTAGGCACGGTGTCCAAAAGGATTAGGCTCGGAAGAGAGCTCAGTGCTTATGAGCACTTACTGCTCTTGTAGAAGACCCAGGTTCAGTTCCTAGTGCCTGTATCAGTAAGCTCACAACTCCAGGCCCTCAAACACTGTCTTGTCTCCATCGTGCACATAAACTCACTCAGACACAAACACAAAAACATAAAGAAGAAAAAATTAATCCTTTTTTTTAATTGGGGGTGGGGCAAAAGGGAACCTTCTTCTCCCTTTCTCTCCTTTGCTTTCTGACAATGAGGGAAGAGGTTTTGCTTGCCATGCACTCCCACCATAGTGTACAACCTCACCCGAGGTTCAAGAAATTAGACCCAGTAAATCACATGTCAAAGACCACAAAACTGCAAGCTATCTCACACATTCTGTAGTGTCCAGCACACGGACCTTGGAAGGCAACTATATGTGAGGCCAGAGCCTTTGTGAATTGAACCAGTACTCTTTTTTATGTATTTAAATAACATTTTTTCATTTATTTTACATACCAACCAGTTTCCCCTCCTTCCTCTCCTTCTGTCCCCTCCCCCTTTCCCATTTACCCCTTCCCTTCGGCTGCTCCTCCATCCATTCAGAAAGGGACAGACAAAACAAGGGCGCATCAAGTTGAGGCAGAACCAGGTAATCTAGCATAAGGACAGGTTACCAAAAGCCAGCTAAGTGCCAGGGAGAGGTAGGACCAACACTCTTAAAAAAGAAGGTTGAGAGAGTTTCTTTGCTATTTTCACAATGAGAACATTCAGTAAGAAGATGTCTAACCAGGAAATATGTTTCCAACAGGCCTCAAGTCTGATGTTATAATGATCCAGGGGATCCAACCTCCAGAACTGAAAGAACATGTTATTTCTAAACTACACAGAGTGTAGTATTGTCTTACAGGAGTGCAAAATGTCAAAGACACTAAAGAAGGTAACTTTGTATGAAGGAAAGGAAATCCATGATTTGAGGGGTCTTGTTAAATAGTGGATTTTAGCTAATCTGAATGTCTAAAATCCAAGTCTGCCCAAGGCCAGGTAGAGACTAATGGAGGTTGTTGCATTGTTAAATTTTCTGTTGTTGTAACTAAATATCATAACCAAAGCCTATGACTTATACAAGATGTTCATTCTGGCTTATGGCTCCAGAAGGATGAATAGTGATCAGGGGACATAGCAGCAAGAGGTGGACATAGTGCCAGGAACAGGAAGAGGAGATCATACACCTTCAAACACAAACACAGTGGCATGCTTCCTCCAGCAAGGTCTCACCACCTAAGCCTCCCCAGACAGCACCATCAACTGGGAACCAATATTCAAATACCTTAGCCTGTGGGAAACAGTTCTCCCCAAGTGCAAAACACAGCTTTGACCTTGGCCAGCAGCATAATGAGTAGAGTGGGTCCTCAAACCTCCTCAATGGTTTGTCCTATTCCCTGAGTATATTTTGGAATGGATATCTTCAGCACTAATATGAACTTGCCAAGTGACTCTCTGATTGGGGCCAAGGAAGTAAAAAGGGCAGAGAGAAAATCCTTCTCTCTTCCTTCAAAAATACCACAACAAAGCATTGCTCTGTTCCTAGAGAAGCCAAGAAAACAGCCCTGCCGTTAAACATTTGGTGAAAAGCAGACATCTATAGTCCCAGCCTCGTGTAACTTCGAGGATGGCAGATGCACAAAATAATAATTCATAGAGATGGGCAGTGGATGGTCATAAACTTAACTAAGTAGTGACTCCCACTGTATGTTCTGCTCCTAATATGGTCTCTTAATTAGATCAAACCAATACAGACCCCAGCAACTGGGACAGGATTATTGATCTATCAGTACTTTTCATTCCCCCATTATAACACTAACCAAAAGGTATATTGCAAGCCTTCAGTGATATACTTGAGCAGAATATCACTTTTCTGATTTGGAGCCACATAGACCATAAAAATGTGATGATCTGACCATCTACTAAAATGGCATGCTGGTTAATGCATTGATGGCATTGTGAAAAAAAAGACAGAGGGCATAAATAGTAGGTAAAGAATACACGGTAAGACAAAAGTGTGTATATATATATATTTAATATATATATATTAAACAGATAAATAACCTTTATGAAAATACAGAAAACTGCCAACATTGCCTATGTTTTCTGAAGTCTTGGAGTCCTGAGGTTTGTCAGAATGTACTCTACAAAATAAATGGGAAAATGCTATTCTGCCACAAGCTAGATAAATCACAATGTTGGAAGAGGCTATCCTCCAAACCAGACTGTAGCCAGTTTCATGAGATCAGCTGTGCCTGCTCAATAGGGTACAGCATGATGAGGCTTGCGGACTGTTGACATCATCTCCAAGCAGGAGTAGGGTTATCTTAGACCCTAACCTGAGCATCTGATCACACCCCCAAATATCTGTCTGCAAATCAGCCCTAATTTCAGTAGTTCTGGGACCTGGGGAGTGACTAAAGTATACAGGCAGAAGAAGACCAGGAAGCAGGACCCTCCACCTACGAGAGAGACTACAGGGCATTATCATCTATGCTAGGTATAGACTCTTCAGTACCACGGCTTTCAGGACATCCTCTGGTGGTACCCCTCACCCATGCTCATTGATTCGCCACAGTGAAGGCTAGTGGACTCATAGTTTGTTATAATGTTAGGATCTTAGGAGTGTGTGGGTCCCAGAAATCAAATTCAGATCATCAGGTGTGACAGAAACTTTCCCAAGCAAGCCCTCCTGTCTGGTAATTGTGATTGGGGTCTTCACAAGGATATGGCTCTCTGCCTTGTCCACACTTCAGTTCAACAGACTTAACACTCAGCTCCAATAACACAGAATGCAAAATGACTACACTTAGTCAAGATGTTGTATGGTGTCCACACAAGAAGCAGGCTAGCTATTCCTATGCCTTGGGAGCCAACTTATGTCCTCTTTGGCAAAAGACTGTGGTCATTTTGTGAGCCATACCCTGATACTCAGCCTAAGGTAGAGAAGTGTCTACATGCGAAAACTATATTTGTGGACAGTGTATGCTGCCCAGTATAGACTAGATATTTCCAAACTCACTGATCCAAAAAGCTAATTATGTGCATGGAATTTTACTGTCAGGTAAAAGAAGTATATGTATGATCAAAGGCCAAAAGGTTTCCCATCATTTGTACACACTATCCATGTAGACACGTCTCTGTCACCCCACATCAGTTTATATGGCACAGTCTTGATTGGGATGGGAAGGACACAAGCCACACACTCTATATAGGTCACGTGATACCATGAAGTCATCCCTCAGTATCCATGCAGGAATGGTTTAGGAACCCTACTACCTACCCCTCTAACACAGATGAAAATAAGACAGAGTAAAGAAGTCTCAGAATTGGGCATGGTGGCACATGCCTTTAATCCCAGCACTCAGAAGACAGAGGAGGGCAGATCTCTGTGAGTTCAGAGCCAGCCTGGTCTGCATGGTGAGTTCCAGGACAGACAGAGATACATAGTGAGATCTGTTTATAAACAAACGAATGAAGAAACAAACAATCATGGCAAGGCAATGCAGTCAAGTCCAGCCATGGTGAGTGTGTGAGGCAGGCTAGAAGAACAGCCCACTGTCCTGTTACCACATCAGACTATGGCCCCGTGAGTCCTAACTGTGTTCTCTACAGCCCAGACTCCTCTAGTTGTTTCCCGTGGCTTTATTCTTCTTAAACCAAAGCAACTATAGATTTTTATTAAGGAACAGTGAGAAGGATCTCTTGAGTAAGAGGGACTCCAAGGGAGATAGACCCCCATTTTCTCATTATTCTCTCAACTTCCCAAGCATTGTGAGAGCTTCCCAGTGCTCAGGGTGAAGCTGGCTTCCCTTGTTTGTTGTGAACATCCTACAGGTAGGAGACAAGGGAGTGTTAGACAATATCAGAGATATGGGGAGAAAATAAACAGAAATAAAATTATTTCAGAAGATGCAAACGGCCATGGATAAAGGAAGATGGAGCAATGGAGGTGGGCCTAGAAACAAGAAGCTCAATAGAAGAGACAAGATAGCAGTTAAGAACACTATGAGAACAGTCCAGTCACCCAGCAGTAAGTCTGGACCATAGCAGCCATGAAAGACAGTTGTCCAGAAACCAAACCTCTGCAGCAAGGAGGAGGCTTCAGCAAAGTGCTCAGCTTGACCTCACATAACAGCGTGTGTCAGAGGCATATCAGACGTCTTTGTTTCCAAATCCTAGAGGCCTAGAACAGCAAATGCATGCTGAAGAATCAAAGGAAGCTAGCCTTCATGTCTAATCATGTAGTAGTTAGAAATGAGCTTCCTCTGCAGCTCCTCTCCAAAACACATACAGACTCATTCTGTCTCCTTTCCTCTATCCCTCCGGAGCCAAGATCAGCAGTTTGCACACAGTTCTCAAATGGTGTATGCATGGGATATCAAGTAAATGAATGGCCATGCGTCTCCCTGTGCTCCATTCCATGTCTTTTCATCTTCTGTGACATCCTATATGCGAGGACTCTGAAGAATGACTGGCTATAAGCCTGCCTCGCTCTCTTATGTGTATTATTCTGTCTCTTCACAAAATAATGAACCCCTTAATGTCTGTAACCATGTAGCCAAGAAGCCATGGAGTGCAGAGCTGAAGACATCATCCCACACAGTATCCAAAGGAAATTGTATCCTGGTGAAGATCAATATTAACTTGAGTCTAGCAGTGGCTTATGCATTGATCCAACAAGCCTATCCTGAATGCTGCTTTATACCAGTAAATCTGCCTGCCAGACCCTAAGATGGAATAAAATCTGAGACCCCAGAAAAGGTTTACATGAACATGATTGCAGATATCAGGGGATGGGTAGACTTGCTGTTACATATTCCTCAGTTCAAAATCTACCCCAGCCATTTATTTGGTTATAATGAGACCTTTGCTCTCTAAGTCATATAGGTGAGTATCAATGGTCATCTATCACCTTTCCTAACTCTTGCTCTCTTTCTTCCTCATTTCCAATGCAGCCTAGCAGGTGGCTAGACACATAGTTGGAATAGTTGGGGGAGGCAGGACTACAGGGCCTATGGTAGATTGGTAAGCAATGATAACATTCCACTGTAGAACTGGGAATTCTTCAGATACCTTGAGTAGGCACATATAGGCCACTGTCCATTTGGCTGTGTAAATCCAGGACAAGAGGCAGGTGTGTGTGTGTGTCTGTGTGTGTGTGTGTGTGGTGTGTGTGCACGTGTGCATGCGTATGTATGTATCAAGCATTCAAGATGCTGTCTAATTGACATCTCCAATGTCTTCTACCCTTGAGCCAAGTCTATGACTCAATGTAACCAGCCCTGGTGATCCAAGTGATCTATCTGTTCTGAGTATGTTACAATAACAAATGAAGCCATGTGGTTCCAAAAAAAGGAAGGAAGGAAAGGGAGTAAAAATGCAAGCCTTACCTGGTCTTTACGAAGCTACAGAGAGAGGAAAGGGAGCAAGAGGTGACATTATAATACAGACTCCAATCAATGTTTTAGTGGCACTAGTTCCAAAGGAGGATTTTGAGATGCACTCCAGTGACCAGGCCTGCACAGCATCTCACCCATCCCTGAACCCACCATCGGTACCCCAACTCCATGCCATGAACAGCCCTCTTGCCTCCCATATGGTCCCAATGACTCCCATAACAGATTCTCCAGACATTTCTACTGCCACTCCATATCCCACCTTACCTATACCCACCACCCACTCAATCACCCAGCCACTGAAAGGTTGTGCATCCACTCCACAGCCCCAATGTGAAGGGTGCATCTGGAACAATGGCCATGTCCAAGAAGGGCAGTCTCCCAGCTTCTATTCCCATTTGCAGATGATCAACCAAGGACCACACCCATCTGCCACAGGGACATAGACTTCTACCAGCTCCTGTACACAAGAAGTCATAGCCAAGACCTGGCATCGGAATCCTGCACCCTGAGACAGACCAGCTTGGTCAGCGTTCCATGAGCACTGCAGCAGACTTACATGAAGCCTCCCATGCACTCTCTAGCCTCTCACAGCCCTGTGGGGAGAGACAAGGAAGGCTCACATGAAGCATCAGCAAATGTTACAAGACAGACAGCCTCCTATGCCAAAATGTCTGGAGCGACGCTATCGCCATACATCTCCAGCATTCTCACACAGCATGACAACTGTCTCTCACTCAGCCCAGGTTCTTTATTACTGCGTTGCAGCCAAGAACAGACAGCTGGCTTCAGGTGCACATGTGACTGAGTGCAGGTGTCCACGCCTTCTTCTGGGCAGAGCCTTAGCCTACCAAAATTTCAGAGGTCGCTGTAGGGAATTATTTTTCCAGACCTCCTGCTAGCTTTTGGGAGCCCAGCAGCCTTAGGCAAACAGCCCAAGTGTTAAGGCACACCATCTCCAAGACTTGCTGCACATGGTCTCTGGCTGCCATTAAGAGGGGAAGCCTTGTCTCCCTGCAGGGTCAGAGACAGAATGGCAGGAGGCTGGCATATGATCCACAGTTGTCATCAGCACAGACCCAGGGTCCTGACAGCACCCACACAATGATGTCCCCTCCCTTCCCAGGATGCAACCAAACCTTTTCTCACAGCTGGGGAGCCACAAGAGAACATGTACAACCAGTCCACAAAAACTCCTGGAAAGGTACTCTGTATATAGGGCAAGGGCATGGTGATTCCTAAGTCAAGATGCACAGCCGGGGCCCCAAGACAGGGTACCAGACAGTCAAAGTGATGCAGTATACAGTGCCTATGACCACACAAGGTGCACTTTCGATCAAAGTGCAGACAGCAGAGAGCAAGAAACAGGCAGCGAGACAAGGAGGCTGCCTTGAAACCCACTCAGGGCCACACTGAGACCACGTTCAGCTTCTGCACCACAGAAGGGTCCTGCACACCATCTCTAGTTCTGAAATTAGAAGCCCTCCTCTGTCATTCTGTTATAGACACATGCACTCCAGGCCAGATGACGCTTCCTGGGTAACGATGCTCAGCCACATGTTCCCACAAGCCTAGCCAGAATCCTTTGGGCAGCCATGAGGAAGCAGCAAGCCTGGGCTCCCGGCGGGGGCGGGGGATGAAGGGTAGACATCAGGATAAAAAGGACTTCTTTATCTGTTCACCACCCCAGCCCGATCCCAAGCATACCCCAGTCGGCAGGGTGGGTAGGCACAAACTGCACTTTCAGTTTACACATGCAGAAAAGCAGATCACACTAGTGGCCACGCAGCACAAGGATTTCAGATTGCTCGCTTAATCCTCCCAGGAGCTCCCTATGGGGTAATCAGCATTCAGTTTCACAGATAAAGCAGAAGCCACACAGTCCAGGTGTTGGGTGGCTAATAGCAGAGCAGAATTCAAACCGAAGCGTTTCTCATCCAAGCTCTGTCTTCAGCAACCAAAAGAAAACCATAGGACACCCTGAGCAGGCAGCCCCTGGGTCACACTGCCTGGGGCAGAGCACCCTGGCGACTGTGACGAGGTTACTAGCAGCTCTGGTGTCCTGCCAGCTCTATTTCAGTAACTACACAGAGGAAACAGCAATCCCAAACATGCTGAAGGATTGGAAAGGCCCACAGAGAAAAAAATAAAATAAAATCTCCTCTAGCTGTCCTACCATGGGGGGAAAACGTGACAGATGTCATACATCACCTCCAGCCAAATTCAATTTGTACCCATTTATAACACAGACATGTCTCAGGTGTCCCATCCACGGCGCTCATTTAACATTCTGCACGCTCTCCTCAGAGCTGGCAGCATCCTGGGCTGGAGTGAGATGAGTTGCGATCCACTTAGGGATAAACCTATTCCCAGGTAGAAAAGAAATTGGTTTACGTTAGATGGTGGCATGGGGAACCTACCCATATTTGTGAAGAACCAAACTGAGCAAGGATGGAGCCTGGTACAGGAGAGAAACGACTGCATTGGCTACCCGGGATGCCCTGTGCTAGACAGGGCCACTGAACCTGATGGTGGGAATCAGGCGCCCTCCCCTACCCCGACAAACACCACCACCACCACCACCACCACCACCACCACCAAGCCAGAGCAGCTGTCCCATGCTATGGCTTGGTGTCTGTCTGGTCTGTAGGGCCCAGTGGAACCATGCTGAACAGAGCTCCTACCTTGAGCACTAATTTGCTCAGTGACCTTGTTAAAGGCCTGTAAGTCTGGATTTCCTGCCTGTTAGAATGAGGGCTAAGGTGACTCTGAGTCAGAGAAGAAACACGACAGGGAAGGGGACAAGAAAGTGTTTTTTAAATGCACCATTATCAGCTCTGGTCCCACAATTTGCAAAATATCAAAGCATCGTGTCAACTAGCATTAGGAGACAAAAAAAAAAAAAGATAAGGAAATAGTAAGGATAGCAAAAAGCCCTGAATGGAGAAACCCTCATGAGAGCAGCACCCTCAAAATTCTGAGACCTTTACAAAAATAAAATGTCTGCTGACATATATATAACACACATACAGAAAGGTGTAAATATCCAGAGACAGGTAAATTTTCACAAGTAAACAAACAGATTAAAAATTAAATATTTGCAAGCCCCCATGCCCCCCCTAAACTCTTAGGAACCACTTTACAGGTTGTTCTTGTTTCTGATTCTCCAATGAGGTGAACACAGCCTGAACCAGACTGCCTGGGCAGAGGATGAAAGTGCTGAAAGCCACTCCACACGGAAAGGCTATGTCCCTGATCAAAGCTGTCGAAGAGTGTGCTCATAATTGTGCCACTTTATCTGAAGCCTTGATCTGTCAGACAGAAGCCAGTCAAATTAAGAAATGGTGTCTAAGCTTCTCTAAGTTCCCCAGGAAGAATTTGGTGGCTGGGGGGCAGGTGGGAGACTTCATTGTGACCAGGTGGCTCCACCCTGGTGCTCAATTTGGGCTGAAAGGAGCAGTCTCGAGGATGCTCTCAAGTGATCTTAACATCGGATACATCCCTATTGGTAAGGGATAACTCCTGCAGAAGGTAGGAATGGTACCCAGAGCTGGTGTCCACTGAGGTGAGTATGTTTGCTCGCTCGCTTGCTTCTTTGCTTTTCTTACCATTTTTTCTGGGTGAAGTTTTATTGTTTCTTGGGGGGTGCATGTTGAGATAAGATTTCTCTGTATAGTCTTGGCTGTCCTGGAACATACTCTGCAGACCAGGCTGGCCTCGATCCCACAGAGATCTGCCTGCCTCTGCCTCCTGAGTGCAGGGATTAAAGGTGTGCCACCATACCCGGCCTTGGTGAAGTTTTCTGGGGACTTTGGATGGACTTTATTTCAGTTCAGTTTTAGAGTTTGTTGGTTTGTTTTTTAGAAAGAGTTGCATTGTGCATCTCAGGCTGGAAAGGAACTATATGACACAGCTGGCCTTGAACTCCTAATCTTGTTTCAGTCTCCGAAGTGCTGCAGTTATATATGCAAAACCATTCGTGACACTGGCCTTGAAATATTCTTATTTGCCCTTTGGTGATTTCATATATGAATACAATTTATTTAGATCATTCCCACGCTTTAATCCCCTCCTCCAGTTTCTACCCATACCTTCTCACACACTCCCCTTCCCACCTTCAACACCTCTTCTTACCTTTTGTAATGACCCATTGAGTTCAATTAATGCTGCCAGGACACACGTGAGTATAGAGGACCCACTAAAGCATGGGCAACCTACCAGGTGCCCAACCACTGAAGAAAACTGACTCTTCCTCCTCCACAGGCAATGTCTCCTCAGCTTCAAGTGGGATCTTGTGAGCCCCTTCCCTCTGTGTATTAGTGTGGACTGATTTCATCATGTGGGGTCTTATGAAGAAACATGGCCCATGAGTGCAATGGCCCTGTCGGTCATGTCATGAACACACTGGTTTAAAAGCAAGTTCTAGCTCCTACAAATGTCCTGCCACCTCTTCCGAGATGTTTCCTGAGCCTCGTGGGGTAACAGAGAGGATATAGACTCCTCATTTAGGCCTAAACATTTTGCATCATTTATTGTCTGCAACCTGACATGTTGTGGGTCTCTGTGAAAATCAGCTTCCAGTTCATAAAGGAACTTCTCCAATGAGAGGTAAGAACCCACCAATCTGTGGGTGCAAGAATAAGTATTAAGAAGACAGCTAGATACTATGTCGCATTAGCAAAATAATATTAGTAGGACCTCTCCAAGGTCCTATGACCTCCCCAGCTTGGGGTTCTTGACCATGTTTGCAGTACTAGACATGAGTTTCCTCCTGTCTTTTATGCCTACTGTCCAGCTAGAAAGCTGTTGATCATACAAGTAACATTCATGCCACTATTTCAACAATGTGCATATCTTGTCAATCTAGCCATTATTTCAGTTTGCAGAGGTCACAAAACTGTTACTATCTCTTTTGCCTAAGACCTGAATAGCACCTTCAGGCACTATGAAAGGCAGTCAGTAGAGAGGATGCTTCTGAATCAGTAACAGTTGACTTCTCCACAGCCTGTGATCAAATGTGTAGTAGCTTTGGCAATAGAGTCTTAGTGTGAAGTTCTAGTGGGTGACCACAGAACAAGGGCAATATGCTGTATTGTTTTAGGGTGCCTGAAACACCCCTCCTTTAGCCAACAACTTGATCCAATTCCTGGTACTGAAATTGTGTTTACTTCATTGGTACCCTGTGGCTTCTGGAAGAAGCATCAAGCATCATTCCCTGACAACCTTTATGAGCAGTTTTAAACTCATATTGAAATTGAGTAGAAAATACAGCATTCCATATACTTTCTGCCTCAGCATATGTGCAACCTCCCTGTTAATTGCCCCCTCACACCCTCACAATATAAGACACACATATACACCACACACACACACACACACACACACACACACACAAAATCTAGTTTATACTAGTTGATACCTGGTTAAAGCCTGATTATCCTCCCATTTTTTCACATGCTATCACCTCAGAGTAAAGCATAAAGCTACTGACCTCCCAAAGTTTTGGAGAACTGCACCCTAAGATGGATGTGACAACTGATAGGTGAGCCTGCAAAGGGCAGAACAGCCCTGTCCAACAGAAACACGATGCATGCAGGGTAGGGAAATGACTCAGTCGCTAAAGGGCTTGCCATGCAAACCTGAAGCCCTGAGTTCAAATCTCTAGCCTAGTTATAGTGCATGCCTGTGATCCCAGTGCTCCAAGGAAAGAGAGGTGAAGACAGGGGAATGCTCAGGGCCCATGAATCAAACAACCAAGGGGACAAACAACCAAGAGACTCTAATCCAAACAAGTTGGAAGGTGAGGACTGATTTACAAGGTTGTCTCTGACCCCCACACACAGTAGTGTCACATCTACACTCTTTCTCTCTCTCTCTCACACACACACACATAAATGTCATATATACCCCCACACATGTGTATGTGAACATGTACATATGCACCAGAAGGTGAGAGAAAATATTCTTCATGCATATATTTTATTAAAGATTGCCTAGTAGTCACCATAAGTAGAAGTAGGTAAAATTAATTTAACACTTATTTTTTTTAATCAAATATATATTAACATCATTATTTCAATGTGTAATCAATCTGAAAATACTAATAAGAAAAAATAAATATTTTAAAAATATTATGGAGATTATGAAAAATTACTAATAAGATATTTACATTCTTCTTGTAAACTAGAGTATACTGAAATCTTATAAGACATAGCAATCAAAATGCTAAATTTTCAGCAGAAATACTTCATCTGATTTTAGATTTCAAAGAAGTTATCTTAGACACACATAATCAAATGTTTCCAAACATAGTTAATATTTTCTAATCAAGTATCAACTTCTTTTGATTTAAATTTATTTAGATTAAATACTATTAAAATTCCAGGACCTCCCTAACAGCAGCCACTTTCAAGCCCTCACTAGTCATCTGTGGCTAGTGACCCCATGCTATAGACAAAGAAGGGCATGAACGAGGGCAGGGGGGACACAGGTCAGTCAATGAAGGCCTCTGTCCATAATGGATATCTTCATTGGTGGAATAAAAGCTGTGCCAACACTTTTTATTTCCTATAATATCTAGGAGGGTTTACTTCAAGACCATCAGTCTGCTGGAGAATGGTTTGTTACCATTTTCTTAGACTCTTAGAAACACCAGGCAATAATTCAAGGTCACACTGGGGAGGCCCACAGAACTCAGTCACCAACTCCTGGGCAGAGCAGCCTCAGCTCCTCTGACTGCCCTTTCCCCTTCCACCTGAAGCTCTCAAGGACTTCATCCTGGCATCCCCGCCTCCTGCATGGTCTAAGAATCCATCTAGCCCAGGTGAATGACTCAGCCAACAGGATCCTTTCACGTGAAATTAATGCTGACTCTGGCCAAGGGAAAAGGCATGCCCCTAGAAACACTGTGGAAACTAAACCAGGGTCATCATGGTAGCCACTGCAAGTCACACTAGTTACTCGTGAGACCTGAAGCCTCGCTGTGCTCTGTGAACCATCATAAGCACTTCACAGAGCACCATGACACAGATCTCACAAGTCCATAGGTTAAGTACTGAGGAGCACCGTGACACAGAAATCTCAAGTCCATAGGTTAAGTACTGAGGAGCACCGTGACACAGAAATCTCAAGTCCATAGGTTAAGTACTGGTAGAATCCTGTTTACTCTTCTTATCTTCAATGGCTTTGTCTCCATTAACCTGTCCGTGCCCCCTGCTCCTTCAGATTGCGCATACAAACCCCTAACTTAACACTGGCACTTCATGCCAACTGTTTATTGGGAATCCCTGAATATGTATACCATTTAAGCACAGCCCACTGAGAAAGCTCAAGGTCCCATTCAGTGTCTCTTCTGGGACATTCTTCTGGTATGTGTTATTTGATTCTTCCCGATATATGCAAACAAGGATCTGGTCCTCATCCCAGACTCACTTTATATTATATTTGCTACTGCCTCCCTGAGCTGAATGACATCTGCCCTCTTACTGTGACTCAGATGAATTCTCCTTCCTGTTCTGTGCTGCACACAAGGGCTACACCACCTCTCACTCCAGCTACAATCAGAAGGAAGGAGGGAGGGAAAGAGAGAGAGAGAGGGAGGGAGGGAGCAGCATATAAAAATGACCACAACTACATCAGTTTCCCATATATATATATATATATATATGTATATCTCAAGCAAGTCTTCACTGGTTGTCTGACTTAGTAGCTTATTCCTCTTCTCATGCCATACTCTACAGTGCCTCTGAACCAAGGACTATGCACCCATTGCCATTGCTACCACAAAATGCCTGAAGCTAGGTACTTTCAAATAAAAAAGAAGTATATTTAGCTCATAGTGATAGACATTGAAAGGTATAACACCTGCATCAGTTTCAATGTCACGAGAATCTCATAGTGGGTTGCATCTTGAGAATGGGAGAAGGTACAAGAGAATGAGTAATTCCTTGGCCAGAAAGCAAGCAAAAGCAAAATAAGAGGCCAGTTTTCTAAGCTTGGTCTAGCTCTCTTAAAGGCCTTACCACTGCTCAGCCTCACTATACTGATGCTCAAGTTACCAATATATGAACCATGGGAGACGCTTGTAAAACTAAACCAACCCATAGCAGAAATCCGGTCCTTCATGTCTCTGAGTGATGAAGATGGAAGGAGGGTTGCTCACTAGTCAAAGCCCCCACCTCCATCAGAGGATGGAGGATAAGGGTGCACTCTACACTCTGGCAGCCCATGAACCACAATAAAGCAATGATCCAATTGCACTGTCTAGGATGAGACTACCCAGTTGTCAGAAAGGGCATGCAGCTTCTATGGAGGGTTAGCATCTAACGGAGAAGTGCCTGCTTCCCCTGTGCCATCTCCCTTCCACTCCCCCGCCCCTAGGCATTTGGTGTAACTGACCCATTTAAAGGCCTCAGAAGAGAGGATAAGAAGCAGGATGATAGGCAGGCAGCGCCCAGGCCCCAGTGAGCACAGTGTGTGGACAGAGTATGTGGAGCCTCTCTGCTGCTCTTGTCCATGTCACAGCAAGTGAGAAAAGATTTATTTTCCCCTCTAGGTAACATGCCTACAACTTCAATCCGCCCAAAATATGCTTGGTTATGTGTGTTTGTGAGATGTGCAAAGTGGTACCCAGTGTTGTCTGAGTGGCCGTAGTGAACCCTCACCATGATGTGATGGGGTCGAGCTCCACCAAGGAAGCAGATCTAAGCTAAGCACCTTTCCTCCCAGGAAAAGGTGTCCCACTTCTGAACCCCACTTCTCAGGCTGGCTGTAGTCCGGACTCCTTCCTCTCTCCCATGGTGCATCCCTGGGACCTCTCAGTTCTCTGGCTGACAAGTAGACCTCTCTCCCTGCTCTGTTCCCTACACTATCACTCACTGCCATTCCGGGTATGTTCGGGACCTCCTGAAGCAGGTGAGGATTCTCACCCCATCTTCCAAGGCAGAAGTAAGAAAAACCATCCAACAATAAAATGGGGGAGGGTGATGCCAAGCATCTTATGACAGTATTTGTGTCCCAGAGTCTTTATTCCAGGCTCATTACAGGAAAGGGGAGGGAGGGGATTCCTGATGACCCAATGAGCAAAACCAAGGAACATAGCTAGTGGCCTGAAACTGCCTTAAACCAAAGCACGTGATAAGAGTGTCTCCTCTGTTTATGGAAGAGCTAGCCTAAGAGCTGAATTCTCAAATTCACATATGCTTATACTCAGTTCCTGGCTCCCTCACTAGCTCTGAGCAAGGAACATGGCTTCCACTCAGTGAGTCTCAGCCACCCTCCACAGCTGTAGTCAGGAATAATGGTGTCAGTGCTGCATTTGGAGATGAGGACTAAGTAAGCAAATACACATGAACCAGGTAGTACCTGGGGCAAGGGCAATCCCTTATACCCAGGATCTACCTGTGTTTGCTGTTGGCACATAGGCTCCACCCTGAAGACCAGGTGGCTCACTACTCTGGTTGCCGGGCATTTGGCCTCTTTTGCTTAATGCAGACAACAAACAGTATTTCCACTTTCCAGCTGGGTCCAGTGACATAGGCCCATAATCCCAGCCGGGCAAACTAGTGAGACCCCCCACCTTCTCAAAGTAAAGAGCTGAAAGAGGAGCAGGAGCACTGCTCAGTGGTCCAGCGCTTGCTGAACACACATGAAGCCCTAGTTTCAATCCCTAATGCCAATTTGTAAAGAGGACTCCCCTCCATGTAACCTTCCTATGGTGACTCCCCAGTCAAGGGGCTCCACTGAAGCACAGCACATACATGCCAATACTTCTTTTCGTCCTGAAAGCCTTCACAGAGGGGCCACTATTGTGCAAAGGGAGAAAAGTCCTAGAGAATTGAGTGTTTTCATCATGTGTCACACAACTAGTAAGAAATGGATCTGAATTTTGAACCCAAGATAGAATCTAATACTTGTGTTCAATGCTATGTCTACAAGTAGAGATTACACAACCCAGTTGGGAGTGGAGAACCCAACCCAGCAACCACCTAGACTTCTAAATGTGAGCTAACAGTACAGTCTAAGGATTTCAGTTAACTGGCAACAGCAACAATGCTTCAAAACCCACCCACCCCCATAAAAGTGAGCTTGGGGCCACAGACCCAAAAGTCAGGCCTTTAGGCCTAGAACCTTCTGTGGCTTGGGTCAGGAAGCCACTCCTGTGGTATCACCAAGGGCTTCCACTCTGCTGCAGTGAGACCATTGCCACCCCAATCTATAGGTTTGCAAGAGTTGTATTCATATGCCCAACACAAGCCCATGAAAACCCAGAATTTTGACAACAATTAGCTCAAACTAACATATGTGCAATATCTGCATTATTGCATAATTTATATACATTTCACACTGTTTGCGGGGGATGAAAGCACCACACCAGAAAGCATTTGCATATAGATGGTGGCTTATAGACATATGCTTGCACTTGACGGGTAACATCGGAGATAAGTACGTATGCAAACACGAAATGCCTGCTTACTGCCACAACTCGAAGTGCACTGAGCCTTTGCCAGTTCGTTAATTTTTAAAATTTACAATACTGAAGTGTCCATTTCTGAACATATAAATGATTTCCAAGTGCCTGATGAGCTGTGGATGCCAAGCAGCACAGGAAATCGGGCTCATTGTGGTTAAAATCACACAGAAATCGCCGTCAAAGAAAGCCATTTCCTGTACTGGCCATCTTCTCCAATGACACTGGACAAACACACGCAGCTCTTGCCCTTTGCTGGTAACTGTGGCCGCCACTGTGAACCCAGAAGTGAACCCAATGAGGAGAAGGCAGCTCAGACCCAGCAGAGTGCAGTGAAGAGCTCAATAAATGGTACTAGCTATGGTGGTAGGCAAGAGACTGATATTTGGGGTGACAGGACCTGCCCCCCGTGCAGAAACATAAACACAGTTTGAATCCCTGTACCAAGAGAAAATGAAAAAAACCTCCTTAGCCCAGCCCTCTGGTTATCTTGTAAATGTGGCAAAATTTGCTTCACATGAAATTGACCATGGTAGCCATTTCAAAGCATGTCCTTGTAAGATTCCTTCTTTGGAGGCCCCGCCCCTTGCCCACCAAGCCTTGACCCCTCCCAGGAGGAGTGTCAAGGCAGCTTGTCAAACCTTGACCACTCCCCCAGTCTACTTAAACTGCTCCTAGAGAGTTCCTTAGTGGTCTTTAGTCCCCTGCCCCCACCAGGGTATAGCATTGTTGGCTTCCCAGTTCCCCTGGCGGGGGCGGGGGAGGGGGGGGGAGGAACACCCAAGAGTACAGGAATCCCATTAAAATCTGGATATCCTTTAATTCAGCTTGATTGGGATTTTTGTGTCAGCAGAGAGCTCGTGTTAGGAAATATTCCTAACAGTCCTCTAGTGGATTAAATGCAATCACAATGCTATATACATTACTGTGCAGCTAGCATCCCCATCCGATTCTAGAATGTTTTTATCACCTCCATAGGACACCCCATGTCCACCCCTCCTGCCTCCAGCCACTCATAAACACTGAGCTGCTTTCTGTCTGCATGAACTAGCCTATTATAGAACACACATGTTCTTCTTCCATGCAACATAGTTAGTTCAAATTTCATCCAATCAAAACCACATTAGGATTTTGTCCCTTTTATGGGAGAGTAATATTCCATTGCATGGATGTACCACATTCTATTATTTATTACAGAGTTGGTGAGCATTGGATTGTTGCCATTTGTGGGTTCCTGTGCCTAGCATTATGAACTCCTTACCTAATTTTAATGGGAGGAACAAATATCACTCCAGATTTAAGGAGGAGCTGACAATGACCTGGGTCATCATAGAGAAGACACCTACATCATTCACAGAGAATACAGAGCTTTGCCTCCTAATGTCCCTGGGAGACCAAGATTTCTTCAGGAAAAGATGTCAGCCGCTGGCCTTTTATCTAAACACACCGTATCTGTTCTGCATCAAACACTGCCATGTATTCCCTCGGCTTAGAATTCCTAATTGATTTGTTGACATAAAACCAAGGCTCATATTACAATAGTCATTAAAGAAACTGTTAATCATTAACCTGTAACTACTGTCATCATGAATCTCTTGTTCGCTGCATATAGATGAGAAAGCGTGTGAGCACAGTGCTCTGTTCAGGCCACGCTCTGCTCTGAGCCAGCTCCTTTGTGGACGTTATCTGACTGGATCGTCACAAGCAGCCGTGCAAGTAAGAAATAACATCCCCTGATACACAGACGAGAAAATTCAAGCTCAGAGAGGTGAAGTGACTTGTCTCCAATCACACTAATGAGAGACTGAGCTGGCACTCAGACACCAGGTGTATGTGCCTCAGAGGCTGCCTCCTGGGTCACAGCCAATGCTTGATAGACTAATTAATGGCGAGTCTGCAGAGCCTGCTCCCAGCCCATCCTTGTACTTCTGCCCCATCAAACTGGGAGCATGGAAACTGAAAATAAACAGAACTTCTCTTTGTTGCTACTACATGTGGGGCAATTCTACTTCCTCTGTTTCTGAAAGGGTGCGGAACACGGCAAAGCTATGGAATTTGAATCCTGATCAAGGGCCTAGGAGCAGGGTCTCTGATGTGTCTTGATTTACCACATAATTTCAGTAAAGCCAGCCCATTGAGCAGATCCTGGCCTTCCTGAGAAAATAAGAGGGGTTAGAAGATTGCTCAGAATGTTCTAAGAGCGATTTTAAATGCCTTTAGATTAAATACCTCAATGTGCTCGTGAGCATATTTATAAGACAGAGCTGACCTTCAGAAAGGTTGAGTGTTAGGGGTTCAGTACTTGCCATATAAAACACTCTCCAGACAGCCAGGGCTCCCCTTTAGCAGGCCTCTCATCCAGAGCCCAAGAATCTGTTACCCACCCTTGTTTCTGAGCATTCTTAAGGGAGAAGGTACCTACTGGAAAGGGGAACACCCATAAATACAAGTGAAAGGTTTATAACTAAATGAAGACTCTGCCATCTAGAACAAATTAGCCAGACTTAATTTCTAAAGTCTCAGATCTTCCAATAGACTCCCAAACAAGAAGATACAAAAGTCAAAACTTCATTAATTCTGAGGAGCAGAAAAGCTGGTTGACATGGGCTCCCATCTTCAGGCGCCACAGCAGCCCTTTCGAGACCACGGCCCAGCCCTCTTCTCACCTCGCTCCAGCCTTCAGTTCTCTGTGACCACAGCTTTCTACTATTCACGTAGCAGCCAATCTCACAGTTGTGCCTGCATTCCCGTGTTTCCTCCACACATCACACAGGCATGCCAGAAGTATGTCATTCTTACAAGTCCACATGCCTCCTCCACACATCACACAGACATGCCAGAGGCATGTCGTTCTTACAGGTCCAAACCAAACTCCCCGTTTCCATGTCCCCTCTGTCAACTCACAATCCCTTCACCCCACCAAATGGACACACTCTTCTTGCTCCGTCATAAGTGAAGGCAGCATCTTTGACTTCTCTTTCTCTTGGCACTACACCCACGCACTCAGATTCCTGTCACCTGTCTTTCAAATGCATCTAAAGCATGACCACTGCTCAGAGACTTTCCCTCTAGCCCCTTGGCCACGCCCTTGTTTGTACCAATGCTGTTCTCAAAAGCCTCCTTCCTTTCCATGTCCTGCTATTAGCTGTTTGCCACAGGAGATTTGCTCAAACTCTCTGCTGGCTTCTAACTTGCAGTAAAATCTAATTTCCCTAGAAAGCTTCTCAGAGCCCTAATCAACTGGGTGCTAGGTAACTCTTGAGTGTACCCAACATGCACCCTGACCCCACATTGACTGGTAACTCTTCCTGGTTGCTCTTCCTCCAAGGTTCCAGTGGCTCATTCTCATAATCACTCCAAACTTCTCAAATGTCTCCACACCAGCATGGCTCCCCTCACCCTCCTCTCTGTCCTCCTTCCCCATTTTGACTATTTTTTTCATGATATTTATAACCACAAGATGCATCTATGTGGTTATGTGGTCATTATCCATCCCACTTCATCAGACAGTAAGCTGTGTGATGAAGGGGAGTTTGGTCTGGCTCACAGATGTCGCTCATTAACTGGCACAAGGCACATTCAATAGTTGTAAGCGGGAGGGAAAGAAACATTACAAACACTTCAAGCCCAGAAAGCTTGCCCAAATTCAAACAGCTAGAAGAGAGAGCAGCCCAAATGTCTGTTCGCCAGAGCTAGCCAATTCACACATCTCTTCCCTTTCTTCAACAGTGAGCGGCCTCTCTGGACCATAGACTTTGTTGAACTTGCTATTGCTGTCCTGAGTCAAGCAGAAGAACTGAAGACAGATACCACTTCCAAGAAAAACGTGAAAAATACATGTTACGGTAATAAATTGCCCGTTATCTAATTATCATCATCAAACAATTATTAAGAGCTCATGAGCACATGCTGTCCTGCTCAGCAGGCTCCTCAGAGGGAGAAAGAACTAGAAAAGCAGGCAACAGGAGGTCCATTAATGTGACTGATGTTTCAGCCTTCCACATCATCTAAGGGATGTGAAAGAAAGCAAAGGGAGAGAAAGCTAGAAGCTGAGCGTAGACTTCATTTTCAATAGTCCAAGGCTAGAAGCTGAGCATAGACTTCATTCTCAATGGTCCAACCCAAGCCTATGGGGAAACCACTTGCAACTTTTATGGCTTCTCCCTAAAGAAATGTGGGCTTTTGGATAGCCCTAAAGGATACCCAGGCAGGAAGGCACTGCTGAGTCCTTGACAAGGTTGTGGGCTGATGAATCATACCACAGCCATCTCTACCTGAGTCAGGTCCCCAAGCTACCCAGGTACCCAAATTTGCAGGAATGGTAGTCCTCTCTCATTATACCCACAGAGCTAATAGGCCCCTGGGGATACAGCAAGATGCAGATGATAACTATCATTTTTGCAGCATGAGCACCAATTCCCCTAACCAGCTCCTAGTGTTAAAGGCACTAAGGACATTCCTGCTAAGTCAAGCAGGGATTTGGCTGTGGGTCAAAGGCCATTGCTCTGTACTATCTCATTTCTATTTACCCTGGGGCCTCCCTTGTGGAAAATGAGAATTCGGCCTCTACACCTGACCTCACTGAAAAATGTCTTCGAGAAAGTGTATTCAAATTTACAACCTCAGAATTGTAAAGTAGTTTATACTAAGTAAACTTAGCCTTCAGAGTAATCAAACAGAAGTCCCAAGGCTCCTGAAATGCTGTTAATATTTCATTTTTAAATCAGGTACTTATAGGTACACTAACACAGCTAATGATATCATGGAAACAGCTGTCCTTAGGAGAGCCCAGGAAAGCTCTTTCAAAGTTTTGAATTCTGTGTTTGTGAACAAGTGTGAGCATGCAGACTATATATAAATGTCACTAGACAAGGTCTGTTTAAAAAAAAATCAACCAAAAAGGAGTTCAGCTCAGAATAAATGAAAAAGAAAGGCACCAAGCTGAGACCCACACCCTAGCCATAATGGTAGTCAACCTACCAAACCTCTCACCAAGACCTTCTTAGTGGATATTCAAGGATCTGCATTATAGAGGGGAGAAAAATGAAGCTCCATGAGGGCTGTGACTCACCCACAGTGAAACCATGCACAGAAGAGCCAGTATCCAAACCCTTGTCTCTCCACATTACTGCACTGCTTTCCCATATCCACTTCCTAACAGGCCCTTTAGGGCTCTGATGGCATGTGGAAAGTCCTCCATAATAACATTCATGGTAAGATCACAATTATGATAATCTAGTCTCTCATTGATCTCCCTCACTAGACTGAGCTGCTGAGAACAAGAGCCTCAAATATCTCTTCATCTTTGTATCCCAGTTCTGGGCCTGAATGGATGAATAATGGGCAAGTGAGTGGGTGGATGATGGATGAATCAGTGAAAGAACTAAAGAGATAGGAATACATAAGTGAACAGATGGATGAGTAGTTAGATGAATAGATAAGTGACTGATTTATAAATAGGTGAGTATAGGTGGTTGAATAGATTGGTGAGCATATCAGTGTTTGGATGCATGTATAATTAGATAAGTAAATGATTGCAAGATGATAGAAGGAAGATATATGATAGATGATAGATAGATAGATAGATAGATAGATAGATAGATAGATAGATAGATAGACAGACAGACAGATTGGGGACTTAGTGGGTGAATGGGTGGGTAAATGGGTACATAAAATTACCACAAGCTTATAGGATCTAGGTTGTAGCTAACCTTCATGTAACATAGTTATCTGGATATGAGACCCTGACATGCACTAGATGAAGGTGGGTAGGTCAAAAGGCAGTGTCTGTACTCACACTCTCAGCAATAGCCTTTATGTCAGCTCTTCAGTTTTTCTAGGTCTGTTACCTGTCTATCATGGAGGATGGGAGATGTTACTAACAGCTCTGACATGGATTTCTCTGGAAAGGGAACCCTCCATGTTACCGGGTGCTATTCTTATCCATACAGCTGTCCAATCTTCTTCTTATCAGGCTGAATGAATTAATTCAATCCTTCAGGATGGAGCTTCAAAAGTTGGTTAATTATAATCTACAAAAAAGAATTCCTGCACATCCATTTTACATTTGCAGCTGTCTAATTTCATCAAGTGCCTTCTGATAGAGGCTAGGGAATATCTAAGCCCTCCTGATATTTGCAGATGCTGGCACAGAAGGATCCACTATGAATTGTAGCTATGCTCAAAGTAGGCTGGCAGCACAGAGAGGGTCTGTGAGGTAGACCAGAGTTGACGTAGTGCTAAATTTTTCATGGATTCGATTTTTACTAAAATCGAATTTTACTAAAATCACACTGGGTATTAACCTTAGTTAGGCTAGGCATCAGGCTAGGAACAATACAATATGATGGTGCAGAAGGGAAAATATGGACAGAAGTTTCTGTCCCATCTAGTCCCACAGCCATTCAGTCCCAAATAAACACACAGAGGCATATATTAATTATTAACTGTTTGGTCTATTGTTCAGACTTATTATTAACTACCTCTTACAACTTAAATTACCCATAATTCTTATCTATGTTTAGCCATGTGACTTGGTACCTATTCTTAGAAAGGCATTCTCGTTTTGCTTCCTCTGTTTCTGGATCACAACTGCATTTCTTCCTTTCCTCTTCCCAGAATTCTTCTAATCTGGTTGCCCCACATATACTTTCTATCTAGCCAATCAGGGTTTTATGAAACCAATACAAAAATACAAATGACAAATCTTTACAGTGTACAAAAGCATTATTATACAGCATTTCTCCTTTATTTTCAAAACAAGACCCTGGATTTAATCTCCTTTGTTTAGCTTTATTCCTGACCATTATCCATAACAACTTGTAAACAACATTTTAAACAAAGACAAACATCCATAATCCATTTTTTCAGAATGTGGGCATAGTTTTCTAGGCTACTTTCTTGCTGATTTGAGTGCACTGGTCATCTTATGGGGACACAAAGAAAATTTAGGATTATGGTCAAGTCCCGACTGGAGTATTCTGTGAGGCTGGATCATCTCAGACAGCAGTCTTGATGTAGAACTCAGAGGAAACTGCAACAGTGGTGCACTAAAATGTTGGGTCATCTGAGCCATCTGTTCCTATTGGAGATTTCTCAGAGGGTCTTTCTTGATCAAACATTATTTTTCTTAATCCAGAATGAATCCACACCTTCTCATTTCCTGTGGAAACAAAAGCAAAACCTCTTCTCCAAAATAACATACCTTTTGACCTAAATTTTGAAGTCAGGGCATTCTCAAAATATATAGGTTGGATTAATCTAGCAGCATTTATAATCAAATGTCTTTTAGCAGCTGTTATTCCTTTCTCAGCAGTCAAATAATTCAAAGTCAGCACAATAACGTACAGTATCCAGATTCTCTGTGTATTTTCCATCTTGTCATGATTTTTTTAGTCTATTTCTTTTATTTTTATTTTTTAATCCTTGCTTTTTTGAGACAGGGTTTCTTTGTGTAGCTTTGGCTGTCTTGGAACTCACTCTGTAGACCAGACTGGCCTTGAACTCACAAAGATCCGCCTACCTCTGCCTCCCAAGAGCTAGGATTAAAGGTGTGTGTCACTATACCTGACTACTCTATTTCTTTTTTTAAGGACTTTCTCTATCACTTTTCTTTTCTCTCCCAAACTTACGTATATTTTTAAACACACTGTAAACCATTTAGAGGTTTGCTTCATCTGGATTATGTTTAATGTATATCTTTATCTTTTTTTGACCATATGAGTCTTTAATCTGCTAAACGATACGGCTAGGATTAAAGATGCAGTTTGGATAGCTGGCTCCACCTCATTTCTTAGCATTTGAGAGTCTAGCTTCATGGCAGAGGTATGGGAAGGAGTCATGTTTATTGCCACAACTTTGTGGAGTTTCTGAGTCCATGCTACCACCAAGAAACATGTCACCAGCTGCTCATAAGCACTATTTAAGTGTTTGGTGGCAGGGCCTCTTAAAAGAGCTGTGAGGCTTTTGCTACTAACACTGAGTCAGAAAGCCTCCCTTAAACTCCTCTGTTCGCTGTGAGCAAACAGAGCTCACCAGAGTAAAGATGGTTACCAAGAACCTATGCTTCACTCTGTTCTTGTCTGTCTAGATTCTTTTCTTTTTTTCAAGCTTTCTCAGGCTTGGGGAAATTCTTGCCCCATGTTGGGCACCATTTGTAGGTAAAAGTTTCTGTCCTGCCCAGTCCCATAGCCATTCAGTCCCAAATAAACACACAGAGGCGTATATTAATTATTAACTGTTTGGTCTATTGGTCAGGCTTATTATCAACTATCTCTTACATTTTAAATTAACCCATAATTCTTATCTATGTTTAGCCATGTGGCTTGGTACCTTTTTTCAGTAAGACATTCTCATCTTGTTTCTTCTGTTTCTAGATGACGATTATATCGCTGCCTTTCCTCTTTCCAGAATTCTCCTACTCTGATTGCCCCACCTACACTTTCTGCCTGGCTACTGGCCAATCAGTGTTTTATTAAATCACAATGAATGACAAATCTTTATAGTGTACAAGAGCATTATTCCACAGCAAGAAAAGATGATGAGTATAAAATAAACATATCCATACAGCTAATAAACACATCTGTAAGGTGAAATACACACTAACAGTGACAAGAGCAGATGCTCTGAGAGAAGAGCATGACAGGGGTTGGGAGGATATGGAAATCATCAGAACACTGACATCATTAGACACTAAGAGTGGGAGCCTTTGGATGGCAGAGCCTCCTACAGATGACCTCAAGTAGACCTGAGAGTTTCCACAAAGGACACAGCTATTGGGCACTTCAGCCAATGAACTAAATAATCCATTTAGAGATGATCAGCCTGGGATACCTCCTTGGAAAGAAGCATAAAGAAGCAGAATGTGATGGCACTCAGGCAATACTCATAAAAAGAAAAAAAAATCCCCCCAAACCCCTAAATCTAGAGCAGACAGCCCTTGTCGAACTGGTGGCAGTCCACTCAGAGACAGTGATTATGTGTTTTCCAAAGCCAGATGATGCTACCTGGGGAATTGCAGCCCAGAAGAACACAGCAGTTTCCTTGAATAGTTACTTTGAGTTTATCCCTTGTAGAGAAGTGTCTCTAAATCTGTTGGCAAAAGCAAGCTCTAAGACCATTCAATTCCTAACCATGATGGATCTTCCAAAGCTTGAGGTGTCTTAGAAACCAGTCCTTGGCACTCCAACCATATTATAT
This sequence comes from Dicrostonyx torquatus, assembly GCA_028555095.1. Lineage (NCBI taxonomy): Eukaryota > Metazoa > Chordata > Mammalia > Rodentia > Cricetidae > Dicrostonyx > Dicrostonyx torquatus. Next base: position 6,345,094 of record JAQHUG010000052.1, read on the forward strand.
TCAACAAAAGAATGTCACTTCTAGCTCTAAGGAAAACCAGCTGGAGATCAACATCCTGGCCTTCCTGGGGGCCAAGCACTCTCATGCGGCCAGTGGAAGCCTACTGCCTGCTGGCTTAGAAACAGAGGCCTCGGCCCAACCTGTGAGGTGCTTGTTCTGCTAACAGATGGAGACTTCTGGCTTTACAGGGCACAGTAATGATTGGTGGGAATGTACAGTCATGACGCAGGCAGCTCAGACACCAGCCCACAGCTTCTTGAGCTAGAGGAAACATTTCACTCCCCCACACTCCACGGCTCCCCACTCAGTAGCTAAAACAATATAGGCTACATTGCAAATCAAAATAAGCAACAGTGCATTTTATAATTAGCTACAACTTGACAAATTAATTAGTACAACAGCACAGTGTGTTCCCTGAAGCATGGCTTACTATATTTTGCTTAGAGAATATATGTCACAAATTACAGATGTATTATTCAAAGTACTTATGCAATCAGATTGGATTTTCTAAAGGTGCCCTTTTGATACCACATTCTGAGATGAAACAAGGGCTCAAGGCAGCTAAAGAAAGCTACCATCAAACCAACCATCGAAGCTTCAAGCTACAAAGGTGTTTGCAAAGGTTTACTTCTTTTCCTGGAAGCAGAAGAAAAGCTGTCAAGGACCAGCATCTGGCCCCTGGAAAAAGTTAATGACAATTAGTTACTTGGAATGTGTGAAGCAGCAGAGAATGTGGACCCCCAGAGACTTGAAGCCTAATGATCAAAAGCATGTAGACGAGAGTCCCTAGCACGTACTAGCTGTACAGCATTAGTCGAATGTCTGGGGGGAATGGATGTAGTAATAATGATAGAAACACCTACCTGGCAGGGTTACTGGAGGGACGAAGATGATGCTTCATACGAAGGAATGTAGGCCAGAGCCTAGTCCATAGGAAGGGCTAGTAAAAGTCACTACTCTGTAGGCCAAAAAGATGGCTTAGTGTACAAAGCACTTGCTGTGCAAACATGAGCACCCAAAGTCTGCACAAGCTGAACAAAGCTGAAAACAGTGGCAGATCTCAATAATTCAAGCACGTCTATGGTGAGATAGTGGGTGAGAGAGCCTCTTTGGAAGTCCATGAGCTAATCAGCAGATAATAACAAAAAGGAAACCCTGTCTGAAGCAATATGGAAGATAAGGACTGACATAGAAGGCTGTCTTCTGACATGTGTTCCTGAACTCAAACAAATGTACGTGTGTGCACAAACATGCACACACACACACACACACACATGTGCACACACACATAAACATCATACACTGAAATAAGAAAGAAAGAAAAATAATAAAAAGTCACTATTCTTATTTTACGATGCACATCCCGAGAAGGCTGAAGAAGGCACGACCTCTGGAACCCTTGCAGGCAGAACCGTGCATACCTCAAAGACATGTATTCCTCTGAGGACAGCCAAGAGTTTATTACTTAACCTTAGTGGCTCAGAATCTCAAACACGGTTTCTCTTGGAGGACTAGCCAAGTTCACAGCAGCATGTGTACATACCAAAAGGTCATTGGTGACTGGGCTGTGAGAGCTCTGGCTAGCACTGTGCTGGCCAGTGTTTAACACCAAGCTCTCTACAGCAGGGAGCCCTACACTCCCTTCCATTGTTTTAAAGTGTGACTTCCAAAATTCACAAGCTGAAAATCTAATGCTCAGGACCTTGGAATGTGGCTGTTTTTGGAAAGGGAGTCTTTAAAGAAGAACTTAAGTTAAAGCTGGGTTATATAGGTAAGCCATAATCCACAATGACTACTGGGGAGATTAGGACATGCATACACAGAGAACACACACACACACATACCCCAATGATATAAAGACAACTAGGGCATGCACATGCACACACATGTGCACATACACACACATACCTCAATGATATAAAGACAACTAGGGCATACACATGCACACACATGCGCACATACACGCACATACCACAATGATATAAAGACAACTAGGGCATGCACATGCACACACATGTGCACATACACACACATACACACACCTCAATGATATAAAGACAACTAGGGCATGCACATGCATGCACACATACACACACATACCACAATGATATAAAGACAACTAGGGTATGCACATGCACACACACACACACACACACACACACACACACACACGCATACACACATATACCTAAGTGATGTGAAGGACTGCTACCTCTAAGTCAAAAAAGGCCTCATAAGAAATCAACTCCATTGACACTGTGATTCAGAGCTCAACCTGCAAAACTGTTTGAGAATAAATGTCAGCTGTTAAAGCCACCCAGCCTGGGTGTACTCCCACTAATATTCCTGCCATGACTAACTTCAAGTTTCCGGTGTGACATCCCTAAAGGGACAGAATGAGAACAGGTGCACAGGAGTGGCTCTCACAAGGGAGGACAAGTTGGACTAAATTAAATCAAACCCGAGACCACAATCTCACATTCCCAGGACAGGCTCTGTTCTTTCCTTGAAGAGATCAAAGTGCTGTGTTCTAGACCTGGGGAAGAGGAGGAGGGAATCTAGGACCTCTTGTCCAGTGTACATAGCCAATATTGGCCTCTGGGACTCTCCTTCACCTTGGCTTCCTAGCAGACCAACCACCAACCTGGTCTTTTCAAAGAGCCCATTTTTAACTTCCTCCTTCAGGACTCTTAGACACATCTATAGAAATTAACGCTGTGCTAATAAATGCTGCAGCCTTTGAAAAGCGATCCGAGTGCTCACGTGCCCTCTTGCCAAAAGTGCCACCTTGCCACAGCAGCACCCTCTCTTTACCACGATGATTTTTAACCCCATACTTTACTTCAAGCAAAAATCATCCTGGTAGTGTGTGCAAGGCAAGCAGTCAGTAAAGCGGCACCAGTGTTGCTTTCTAAACCATTCTATAACCCGGCCACATCCTTCACCCTTCCTGATACAGGCATGGATAAGAGTCTAGAGAGCATCTCCCGGAATACCCAAGCTCTCATGGCAAAGAACAAGAAACTGGACCAAAACCACAAGGAGAGTGGTAGAAAGAGAGACAATTCACTGGGGAAAGTCACTTATTCTCTTTCCCTGAGTTTTCAAAGATTCTAAAGAAGCAAGACCATCCTTTAGATGGTCTAAGAGAAGGCTGTAGTGCTGTGGCTATTCTCAGACTGCTCGCTGGGGAAACTGTCTAAGTGGAGGCCAGACTTACAGCTGAATCTCTCTGGGTACAGCCTGAAGGAGGCACATCCCAGGGAAATAGCAGCAAGTTCACGTCTGGATTCAGCACCCAAACAAGCATGTTGTCTAGCAATGAAGCAGATGTTTCTAAATAGGTCCGGTGCTCTCAGAAGAACTGGGTATAAATAATTCACCCCCAGAAGCAAAATGTGGGTGGCAGGAAAACACATATGGGTTCTGCTGCCTCGTGCCCAGTTGGGCCAAGAAACACCGGGAGGCAGGGTTGTCTCATTTCCTCTGCACAGAGTACAGTGCTCTGGGAAGCACTGAGTGGGGCACAGTCAACAAAACAACCCATCTCCCCCACATCAGGAGAGCCCACCACAGAGGCAAGATCTGGAGAAGGCTGGGCTGAGATGCTCTCTGAGCCACATATTGGGGAATCTGGATGCAGCTTCCACTGCTCTCTCAGCAGCTCTGCCTCCCTCTACCTTCTCTTCTGCTGCAGCTTCTTTGTGCTTATCTCTGTCCTTGCTCTTTCTCACATACTTGCACGCATCACCTATGATTTGGACATCAACTGTGTACCCACTGAAAGTGATCACTCTATCCCACCTGCTCGTGCACAAAATTCCTGAGAAATGCACCTGTGTATTTGGTGGCAATTCTCCTGCCATCTATTTCCTTCAATGGGATGGGACCCAGAATGGGTCCTGGGACAAGTCTGGGCATCCTAATGGACCCACCAGCTGCAAGGCCTGAAGTCCTGCAGACACCAGAACCAGTAAGTGGAACATGTGTGCACCATTACCACCACTGGTCTCAAGTGGGCAACAAGGAACTCTAGGCAAATGCTGTTGAAGGATGAGGACCTGGAGCTGGTAGGGGAACTGGAAAAGCCAACTGAGAACAACCTGAAGCATCCTAGCTATCCTAAAGTGCATGAGAGTCACACTCCCCGGCTCTACTTCCAACCTGCTTTGTCTTGACAATGTTACTGTATCTTTGAACAGACCACTGGCCATGAAGCCGCAGTTTCAGGTCCATAAAATCTGTTTTCTGCCCGCAGCTCCTGTAATGTATAACGGAGAATACTAAGCAACTAAAGCCATGACCAAGGAGTTACTCTGCAACGTCTAGGCCAACGGTCCTGTCAACAGAAGAGAGTACAAAGTCAGAGCTTCTCCATGAAGCTTTAGTGGAGCCCAAACTGTCCTTGTCACTTTTCACCTAATGTGAGCGTGTCATCTCTGCCCCAGACAGCTGAAGCCTGCTACTTAGGGCCCTTCCACCTGAGCAGGTAAGGTCTCTTTCCCATGTGCCAGTTTATCCAAGGGACCAAGAAGGGTCCAGTGGCAGCACCCCATATGATCTCCATAAAGTTTCTCTGATAGTCCCAGCCCAAGGACAGAGAGACTGTGAAGGTACTCAGGGGAGGCTTACAAAACTTCATTCAGGTCCTATAAATGGTTCTGTGAGTTTGGGGGTTATTAGAATGCCTTCCTCAATCCCTTCCTGCTAGATTACTGTCCCAGTTTTCTATGACAGAGAGGCGGTATGCCTCCATGTTTGCAGTCTCTCCTCAGCCAGGGCAAAGTGAATCAGTTTCTGTCCTCCTGGACACTACCATTTCAGCACTGGGCTAAGACCCCCCCCTGCGACCCCCTCCCTGTCTATCCTCTCCCTCCATCTCCCCTAAGAGCCTCAGAAAAAGATGATGGTGTGGGAAGAACCGGAGGTCATCATGGAAAGTGCAATAAGCCACAAGCAGAAAGAAAAGTCGTTCATGTAGACCCCTTAGAAGGTTTTCCTCCCAGAAGCTGGACCAGAGGGAAAGAGAAGAGGAGAAAGTGGTAGGATGAGCAAAGGCTAACCAGTGGGTTCTGGGCTACAGGGAGGAAGAGGCAAGAAGTCCTGGAATTAACCAAAGAGAAATCAAACTAGACAAATGTTCTATACTTTCATTTCAAAGGCCTAGAAAAATGAGATTTTTATCATAACGAAATGACAAATGTTTGAGTTCCTGATGTTTAGCCTGATAAAAGCATTATACACACATACCAAAAGCATCACGGTATCCCACAAGAATATACATTCTATATTTTAAGTGTCTGTTACAAACTAGTTTTTAAAAAATTTATATCTACTAAGGAAAAGAAAATACAGGACCCAGGGAACATTACTTAGAAAAAGGTCCCTCTCCACCCTAGTAGTATAGTTACAGCATGAAGTGGGAAGTTTTAGATGGAGAAGAGGCAGGGCCAAACCTTGGAGAGGGAAGCAGGGAGCCCAAGGACATTGGAGGTGGGGAGCATCTGCCCTGGGCTGGAGCCAGCAGCTCTCCTGCAGGCCTCTTGCCTCAGGCCCCTCCATGCAGCCCTCATTACTGCAGGATGGGCTCCTGGGGCACAGAGGCAGGTGAGGGCACAGGTGAGCAAGCTTCAGGCTATAGGTGACCTAGCTCAGCTCTGCATCCAGAAAGAGCTTCAATTTGATCTCTCGCCAACTCAGCTCAACCGAATTCAATAAGACCCACTTCAGAACGGCACACTACATCATAAATAATCTATCGCCCAGAGTCCTGACCACTCTGAGGAAACCAACTTCTCACATCCTCCATTTCTGGTTCCCAAATGTTCACTCTTATCACGAATTCCATCAAGCTACAGAGAGTGGCACTTTCGAGGACTTCAGACAGTGAGATCTTTACCCGCAAGGTGACATAACTTTATGTCAGGTGACTGATCTATGTCAACAGAAAGTGAAAATGAAACTATATGGGATGGCTATGGTAGTAAACATTACCTACGGTGAGCACCGAAATGGAAGAAAGTAGATTCCATGTTATATATTATACCAGGTTATGTCTACCTCCAACGTTACCTACGGTGAGCACCGAAATGGAAGAAAGTAGATTCCATGTTATATATTATACCAGGTTATGTCTACCTCCAACACAGGTCGGACAGAGTCATTGCTCCTGACAGCAGGGTTCTCAAGGACGGGAAAGATCAAGGCCGTGCTGGATTCTCTGCCCACTAAGTGCTGGTTACATAGTAAGTGTCACATACATGCCAGGGGAATGAAAGAGCAACAGAATCAAGAGCCTTCCACGGTTCTTAAGTCCGTTTGTCTTAATTCCCAGGCAAAGCCGCCTCCCGCAACACATCCACTTAAAAAGCAGCATTGACCTAAGTGGTCTTGATAAATCAGCAAATGAACTTTACATAGGGTTGCAGTTGCAGAGGGGGGAAGGCTGGAAACCCTACTGATCCAAACAAGAGATCCCATTTGTTTAGAAAAGTACAACCAGGTATTCATAAAAGCGGCTCGGTCTGCCCTTGTTCTTCTCCGTTGCACGGAGAGTAAATGACAAGGTCAGCCTTCCCAGAGGTCCCGAAACCTCACCTCCCAAGGGAAACCCTATTCAAAAAAGGAAAACCTGACCACAAAAACAGCTATAACAGGCAATCCACACCCACACAGAATCCCCAACTCTTTTGGATGTGTAAGAAGCAGAGGGGAGGAGACAGGCAGGCTAGTGATTTCCAGACTTCCAGGGGCCTGACATAGTCACATTTCTCTGCTAAAGGGCACGTCAGAGCCCATGGTGTTTGGTAGAACTTGGCAGCTTACGGTCGTAAGTTACCTTGCATGCACTAAGAGTAAATGCTATTTTGACTGATGAAGTGAATACTGCAACAATAAATCCTGGGCTGAAACAAGGACATCTTTAGGCCCCACATCAGTGCCAGAAACAACCACGCTAATTTATTACACATTAAGGGGAAATGCCTTGTGCTGGTCCCACCAATCAACATCAAGATACAAGAGCATACTAATTCTTGTTCCCAAGGAGCGTCCAGACCAGTGAAAGTGGGTTATGCACAAAGTGAGCAAGGATTCTCATGCACCAGAAACTGATGTTGGAGCCATATGTATACTAACCCTCTTAATCCACACCCCAGCCCAATTCAGTAGACATTGTTATCCTCCACAGGAGAAAACCTGAGCCTGGCAGCAAAGGAGCCTGCCAAAAAACTGTAGCTGTTTATGGCAGAGCTGGGATTTGAACCTTGACTTTCTGCCTCTGGAAACGTCACTTCCAACCACTGTAAGCACTTGGTGGGTAGAGGTCTAGGAACTGTAAGCTCCATCCGCATATTACGGAGCAGTGGCTGCAGAGCAAAATGAACATATGATATAGAGATCAATAGAGTAATGGTGTGGGGGAAATTACCTTGACAAGTGAGACCAGGATCTCTCTTAGGACAAGAATGGCCTGCCGAGGGTATTTGACAATTTCTTATGGCAACAAATGAGCCGCATAAGCCTGGGGGTTCATGGGCCCAAGAATTCGAGGAAAGAATAGAGCCTGTGCTGTAAAGGAAAGGCAAGGTGAGTGTATGGAGCTCCTGAGACTACCTAGGAATAAAAAGAATCAGGATCAAGGAAGAGAGAGCAGGCTGGCAGGAGGAATGCTAGGTCCCAAGTGATTGCATAACACCCTCCCAACCTTGAGGGGTGTCTAACCGTCTCAGGTAAGGTTTGTGATTGCTCATTGATAGGACAATGATGTTGTTACTGTAGATGTGAGCAAGGGTGCTCAGGCATTTTCACTAGCTCTTGAGGCCCATAGAGACCTACTGCTATGTTCTGGGTTGTAGCCAACATGACCACATCATATAGACAATTAAAGAATTCTCCTCTCTATTTTTCATTTCAAAATCTATCTCCCCCTACTCCAATAGTTGGTTTGATGAAGATCACATACAACGATTAAACCATAAGTTTGCCTTTATCCAACTCGATTTCTCTCCCTGTGACAGCCAAAAGAATTAGTTTTGACAAGAGACACAGTCAAGGAAGAGGGTGTTCTTTTCTCATTTTATGATAAGGATCCCCATAAAATCTCCCAGCCATCAATCACTTCTAAACAAGGGATTTACATAAGTAAGTGCTTTAAATGGTTAAACTCCCTTCATCAATAGGACAGTGGAGGTTCGGAGAGATCAGGTAACTGCTGAGATCACAAGCTTAGCAAGAGACCCAGTGGGAATTCCACCCAGGTCTGCACCACAACAAGGGCCTCTCCCAGTGCTGCAGAGATGGTGGTTCTGCAGCCTCTGCTAGCTACTGTTTCTCTGCTCGTCGAAACGAATGAGTACATTGAAAATAATTAGCTGCTCATAAGCCGAATCAATTAATCTTAGTTAAGCTCATTGAAATCGCAGCCTCAGTTACTGAAAATACCAAACTTGAGCTGATCACCAATGGCAGCACCCCAGCAGGAAACTCATTCAACCAAATGACTCAGCTCCCTGAGTTCCTGGGTCCTGATGGGAGAGGGGAGCCTGGCAAGAGACAAAAGAGTAATCCGCAAGGGTGGAGCTGAGCCAACTCCTGCTTTCAAGACCCAAACCGATCGCCCTTTATTAAAACATAAGCTGAAAAATCACTTATTCTGCATTAGGTGATATTAATAGTGTTGGCCCCTTCCTGGGACAGAGCAGCAGCCCTGAGAAATGACGCAATTACTCCCAGTGAATGGGAACATTAAGGGACTTGTTACTAACAGGGTGGTGTGTACAATTTCATGGTTAATTAGGACTTTGGGGGGAGCACCGCTACATTACCCAGTCTAAACAGAATTCCTAAGCTGTCTCCTCACCACATTTTCAAATTGTTATGAAATAAACTTTAAGAATTAAGAAAATCAAAGATGCTCTGGGTTAATTAGAAGCCAGCAATGATTGCAGGAAATGATTTTGGGGGGTAATTTTTGACCACACGGGTACCCATGGCCTCTCATCCTCACACACACCACTCCGATGCCCTCCATGGCACAGCAAAAGCACTCGGAGATGTGGTTTCCAGGGAGAAAAATGACTTTTAATCAAGACTGGGAAATGGAATTACATGTGTAATTAGATAGAAACCGCCACAGAACCACAAGCTGGGAGCTGGCTGCAATAGCAAGCCTCTGTTCTTGGAGGCTAGTGAGAACTTGGGTGTGAACTGTGCTGATGAAGGCATTTGAGAGGTTGTTGTTCTCTGGCCAACTAGAACTTCCCAGGAGAGAAATAACGGTTGCTCTGTACTCATTAGGAGCAGCCCACGTGGTGATGCAGGCTGCAGTCTTTTTGTTGGCTTCTGCTTTTTACTCTCCTGTCTGTGACCTAAAGTTTACCATCCTTGCACCAAAATGAGCATGTGTCCATTTTTCACACTTGGAGGAAACACAGATGCCCACAGAAAAAGCCAGACTTTTTCAAGGCTCCAAGATCAGAGCTCACAAATCCCGGGCAAAGTGAAGTACCATACTTATTTTATCAGACACAGTGATTCCTGCAAACCCCCCCCCCACTGAGGTCACTTGAGTGTCAATCTTATTCAAAAGCAAGACAAAGAGGCAGCCACTGCCCAAGATTGTGAATCTATCAATATACTCACTTCCCCCGGAACTTTGTGTTGGGGAATATTACTTTAAGGTGTGTTGCTTTTGCTTCTGCTGCATTTCCTTACCTCTGTGAGACTGTAATCTTTTGCCTGTCTAAAACACCTGATGGTCCTAATAAAGAGCTGAATGTCCAATAGCAAGGCAGGAGCAAGGATGGGTGGGGCTGGCAGACAGAGAGTATGAATGAAGGAGAAAACAGGAAGAAGAGGAGCAACTTGAAAACAAGGAGAGGAGGAAATCAGGGGCCAGCCACCCAGCTACACCACAAGCCACAGAGAAAGAAGTAAAGAAAGGTATACAGAAATAGAGAAAGATAAAGGCCCAGAGGCAAAAAGTTAGTTGGGATAATTTAAGTTAAGAAAAGCTGGCAAGAAACAAGCCAAGCTAAGGGTGGGTGTTCATAACTAAGAATAAGCCACTGTGTGTGATTTCTTTGGGAAGCAGGTGGTTCCCCTCCCCTCCCCAAAGCCAAAAGAGCCAAAATGCCAAACAACAACTTTGCATAGCCGTACAAGACCCTCAAGAAAGATGGCACCCAAACTCCTGAGACCTACTATTCTAAATCAAAGAGACCTGCCAGGTAGTCCAAAGTGGCTTTTCCAGGGCCAAAGGCAGGCAGGGTTGTGCAAAAAGACCTGGAAACAAAATAACATCAAGGGGAGGGAGGTTCAGGACTCAATCCCTGGGAAAGGGTCTGTGGAAATTTCTAGGTAATGACAAAGGCCTCTTCTTTTCTGAGCCAGATTGTGTTTGAAAATACCACAGGATGGAAGACAGAAGTATGGAGTATTGAAGGTTCACATAACCTGAGGCTGTATTAGCCTTTTGCTCATGGCACTAAAGACTTACCCTGTTCATCATATGATAATATTACATATTATAGTATTTCAGAATCTTAATAATATGGGAGACTAGGTGTGGTGGTTTAAATGAAAAAGACCCCCATGGATACCTTTGTTCGAATGTGTGGTCCCCAGTTAGTGAACTGTTGAGGAAGGGTTAGGAGTGTGGCTTTGCTGGAGGAAGTGTGCCACTGGGGTAGGGATTTGAAGTTTCAAAAGCCCTCATCAGCTGAGTAGTACTCCATTGTGTAAATTAACCACATTTTCCTTATCCATTCTTTGGCTGAGGGACATCTAGGCTGTTTCCAGGTTCTGGCTATTACAAACAATGCTGCTATGGACACAGCTGAACAAATGTCCTTGTGGTATGATTGAGCATCCTTTAGGTATATGCCCAAGAGTGGTAATGCTGGGTCCTGAGGTAGGTTGATTCCCAGTTTCCTGAGAAACCGCCATACTGATTTCCAGAGTAGTTGTACAAGCTTGCACTCCCACCAGCAATGGAGGAGGGGTTCCCCTTACTCCACATCCTCTCCAGCACACGACTCAGTAGTAAGAAACACAATGACATCTTGAAATTTGCAAGCAAATGGATGAAACTAGAAAAAAAAAACATCCTGAGTGAGGTCACCCAGACCCAGAAATATGAACATGGTATGTACTCACTCATAAGTACATAATATTATTATTATGTACTAAGATATTAGCTATAAAGCAAAGGATAATGAACCTATAGTCCATGACCCTAGAGAAGCTAAATAACAAAATGAACCCTAAGAGAAACATATATAGATCCACCTGGAAAGAAGAAAATAGACAACATCATGTGAAAAAATTGGGAGCATGGGGGTGGGGGGAAAAGAAGAACAGAAGGGGAAGAAGAGAGGGAGAAGAGGGAGGAAGAGAACATGAGGGAATGGGATGGTCAAGATAGAGGAAGGGCAGAGATAAAAGCAAGGAAACAGATTTTGATTGAGGGAGCCATTATGGGGTTAGCAAGAAACCTGGCACTAGAGAAATTCCCAGGAGTCCACAAGGATGACCCCAGCTAAGACCCTAAGCAACAGAGGAGAGGATGCCCAAACTGGCCATGCCCTATAGTCATATTAATGACTATCTTAAATGTCACCATAGAAACTTCATCCACCAACTGATAGAAACAGAGGCAGAGACCCACTTCGGAGCACTGGACTGAGCTGCTAAAGTCCAGTTGACGAGTGGGAGGAGTGAGATTATGAGCAAAGAGGTTGAGGCCATGATGGCGACACCGACTTAAACAGTTTGCCTGAGCTAAGAGGAGCTTACCAACTCTAGCCAGACAGGAAAGGAAACAGCATAGGGCCAAACTAGACCCTCTGAATGTGGGTGACAGTTGTATGGCTGGGGCAGACTGTGGAACCACTTGCAGAGGCACCAGGATTTATCCCTACTGCTTGTACTGGCTTTTTGGGAACCCATTCTCAACCTAGGTATAGTAGGGAGGGCCTTGGGACTTCAAGCAATGTGCCTTACCTCTCTGAGGAATGGATGGGGGTGGGGAGAGATTGAAGGAATGGGGGGGAAGGAGTGGGAACTGTGATTGGTATGTAAAATAGAAAGATAGTTTGTTTTCTTAAAAAAAAAAAAAAGCCCTCATCAGGCCCAGTGTCTCTCTCTATATGGCTGCTCCCTGTTAATCAGGATGGATGTAGGACCCTTAGTGACTACTCCAGCACCATGCCTGTCTGCTTCCTGCCATGACAACCAAGGACTAACCTTCTAAAACTGTAAGCAAGCTCCTAACTAAATGTTTTCTTTTTATCAGAATTGCCTTGGTTATGGTGTCCCCTCATAGCAATAATAACCCTAAGACATGAGGACACACTGGAAAGTTCACAAGAACCCTATAGATCTGGATAACTTTTTTTTAACTTTCTCTATTTTCTAGGACTCAGTTTCCTTCTCTGTAAAATGAAATTAGTAGTTCATCTCCTTCACAGAACTAATATAAGACTGAAGACATAGAAAAGGGAGCCTCTGTCTGAGGAGCCTTATATGAAGCACTTGAAATATGCTGCCTCCTCATTCTTGATCATGAGCTGGGTACCACTAAAGTATCCTTATTTTACAGCTGAGATTCAAGAAAGTTAAGCAACCTGATCCCAAAGCCACAAGCTGGTAAATGGCAAAATGAGAAGTAAATTTGTGTTGGCAATAGATCCTGGGATGCTAAGCACATACGGGCAATTAAACTGGCATGCAGGACCATGGTTAAGTTACCCGAGGCATGGCTCTCCCTCTCCTACCACAGGACACAAATTTGTTGACTGAATTTTCTGTCCTGCCTGGTTCCCGCAGTCGTTAGGTCCCAAAGAAATCACACAGAGGTCTACATTAATTATAAACTGATTGGCCTAGTATCTCAGGCTTCTTACTAACTCTTATAACTTATATTAGCCCATAATTCTTGTCTGTGTTAGCTACATGGCTTGGTACCTTTTTCAGCGAGGCAGTCACATCTTGCGTCCTCTGCATCTGGGTCACGACTGCAGACTGAGCTTTCCTCTCCCAGAATTCTCCTGTTCTCATTGCCTTGCCTCTACTTCCTGCCTGACTACTGGCCAATCTGCATTTTATTAAAAATAATACAAGTGACAGGATAAAAGACCATTGTCCCACAACACAGATTCAATTCCTGCAATGTGGAGTTTTATCTCTCACACATTATACTGATTCATATCAAATTCTGCCCGGTTAGACTTGACCCAACATTTGATCCCACACAATAGTTTTAAGATTGAATCCCAGCCCTATAGTGCCATCCTCACCATAATTCTTAGACTCAGAATTTCCTGAATGAAAAGAACAAGTGTTGACATGGGTACTGGGTGGCCCAGGAAAAGCTTGGCTTGATGTGATCCTGGGGAACTGGACAGTGAGCAAACGAAGTACAGACATACTTGGTTTCTACATAAGACAGAGACTGTCTCAGTGGCACTAAGAAAAATCCATCCATTCTCCGGGTATGGGAACTTGACCAGAAAGAACTGGAGTGGCTCTAGAGATCACATTGCCCATTGCCCAAGAGTCAAGACCTGTTGATAGGAATGGTTCAGTTTCAACTACCTCTGGGACCAAATTCCATCCATGAGTCTAGCTTGCTTGTTCAAATCTCTAAGAAACACACAATTGCTCTCTGGAAACACTTTGCTCCCTCCTGCAAGCTACCCCTAACCCTTCTCATCACTTAAGCCCCCACAAGCTGTCACCAGCCTTTGTTACTGGCACGTCCATGTTGCCTGTTCCTGAGCTTTAAAAGGTGACACCCTCCTCCCACTGCAAATGTGATTGTATTTGTGCATGTTAAGAACCTGCCAGGGGATGCGCTCTCAGATGATCTGCTGCTCCAACCCTGTCGAGCCTGTCTGGCAGTGGAGAAATGAGAATATGTGCACACATGGAAACCCAGGTGTGTTCCTGTAAGCTTTAGCCACCCACATGTGTCCACTCTCCAAGCAACTCACATCCGGGCACCACTGAGATATCAAGTCAACATATTTCAGGGGATGATAGGAGGATATTTGGCAGTTACGTTTTAAAAGAAATGACCATTTTTCTGATATTTAGACACAAGAGCATTGAGAGTAAGACACAAAATTTCTCAGCTGGCAAAATTTACTGGAAAGTTAACATGCTCAAAACTGTGATATATGTTATGTGAGTAGTCATTTATTTTAAACAATTGGAACATTTGCTTATTTAATGATGAGTAAGTACATTTTAAAATGTGTAACTGTAGCTCACTTTGGGTAAGAACACTCAGAAGTAAATGAAGGAATGTCAATTTGCTTCTTGTAAGAAAGAAATTGAAATTTGAGTTAAGTATGTAATACAAAATCAGTATGAAGGCATTGGCTGAGGAGATGGCTCAGCTGGAAAACGGTTTGCTGCATATAAGCCAGAGTTCACATCCCCGGAACCCAAGTTAAAAACCCAGACATGGTGGCATTACAGGTTGCACCTATAATCCTAGCACTAGGAATGTAGAGAGAGATGGGAAAGTCCCTGGAGCTTGTGCCTAACCTACCTAGCTGAAGCGGTCAGCTCTGGGGCCAGTGAAGAAGCCTGTCTTCAGCAACAAGATAGATACCAGGGAGATACTTTGTGTCAACCTGCAGCCTCAAACACAAGAACACATAGAGAGAATTGGGACGGTCAGTAGTTACATACACAAAAGAAGACTAAAGGTTTAATGTAAAGAAAAAAAGACAATTCAAAAAGATAGCAAGCTAAACACCAAGGGATAAACTGGCTTAGACATATGTAAACTTATATACAGAAAGCTCTTAGCAAGGAAAGAAGGGAAAACATGGGAACTCATTTGCTTACTTATGCAGTTTTCAACATTACAAGGACTTTTGGCTTTCCCTAAATTGATATATATCCCCAATAAAATACCCATAGGCTGGTTTGGAGGATTCAGTGTTTAATTTTTAACGTTCAAAGGATAGAAAAAGTTATGGAAGAAAATAAAAAAGAATAGTGGGGACATAGGAAACCTATGCATAAAGTGTAGTAAAATACTCATAAAATTAAACTAAAATAAACCAGTATATTTAGATTAAAATATCTAATAAAATAAATTTTATTATATTATAAAATGATATAAAAATCATTGGGGCAAAGGTGAAATATTCAATGAAGAAAGAGATAATTACACATATAGAAAATTACTAATCAATTTTAGATTTTCCTTTTATGTGCACAGGTATGCTTGCATGTATGTATGTGTGCACATATGTGCAGAAGAGGGCATCAGATCCACTGGAACTGGAGCTACAGTCAGTTATGAGGTATCGTGAGTATTAGAAATCGAACCCTGGAGCTCTGGAAGAGGAACCACTGCTTTTAACTTCTAATTCATGTCTCTAGACCCTCAACTTTACATTTTCATTTACATTTATATTTTCAATGGAACAATAAGTACTTACAAGAAAAAATTTACATCTTTATAAACTGTGTAAAGATTATTGTTTTCCTATGACCAAAGCTCAGACACCATAAAAGATATCAATAATTTACTATACATAAATAGAAATATTTATGAAAAAAACAAAATAAAAAAACCAAAACCAACTGAGTTCAATATTTCCAACTAAACCAATGATCAAGAGATAAAAATCCCTGCTACACACATCTCCATGACAGCAACAGAAAAATGGGCAAAATGCTGGAACACATGGCTGACAGAAAACGAGATACAAGTAACTCCGGGGCGTGTGCAAGATGCATTGTGTCACTCGGGAGAGAGATGCAAATTAAAGCGATGCTTTCCTACTACTTTTATGTATCAGATTGGCAAAAGTCTTACAGTTATTTAACAACTCTGTTGACAAAACTACGGGAAAACACGCACACTTACACACTGCAGGCTGAAGCCACACTGGCGCAACCATTCTGGAAAGGACTTTTGCGGTATCTATCAAAATTACCAACACAAAAACCCTTTTACTCTGCAATTCCATTTTTAGAAACTCATCCTATGGATGTGCTTCCAGGACTGCAAGCTAACTGACCTAATTGCTAGGTTATTCTATGCACCTCAATTTTTTTTTTATAGCTGAATATTGGATGGGATCTAAATGTCATCCGAGAGGTGTTTTAAAAGATCAGGGCACAACCATGCAATCAAATAATCTGCAGCTGATTAAAAGGATGGACAAACCCTTTATAAACTAACTTAGAACAATCCCTAAGCATGTTTCCGAGTGAAAAAGCAAAACACAGAATAAGTAGATGGGCTATTAGTTTTACCAACTTCACACAAACCTAGACCTGCAGCGAGCCTTGGCTGAGAAACTGACTTGCAGGCATGTTTGTGAGTCATTTACTGATTAATGATTGATGGAGGAGGACCTAGCCCACTAGGGATAGTGCTGCCTCTAGGCAGGTGGTCCTGGGGTGTGTAAGAAAACGGGCTGAGCAAGCCCCGGGGAGCAAATCAGTAAGCATGTTTCCCACCTCTGGTCCTGCCTGCATTCCTGCCCTGACATGCAAGTCATGGGATCAGACATGCAAGTCAGGCAAACCCTTTCCTCCTCAAGCTGTTTTGGGTCACAGGGTTTTAGTACAGTAATAGCCAACTAGGACAGTGAGATACATAACATATCCCCTTTAGCATTAAAAGGTCAAAGAACACCCATATGTGTTTATAACAAAATCTAGGAACCCCAAAAATGAATGATTTGATAGATGCCAACCACACTAGAACTTGTGAACTGCCACGCTTTGGCCTGCTAATTTCTGAACATATTAACTCATGATCATAAATTAAATGAACATGCTAAAAACATATAAATGCTAATGGAACAAATCATAGAGATCACAAAAACCAAAGAAATCTCTAGAATTACATGGGATGTATGGAATATGGGGCAAAGGATAGTTTTAGATTGCTAAAACAAAAGGGAGGTGATAGATGCAGGGGACAGTGACTGTGAAGGAATGAAGTCTACAAGTATATCCCAGAATGTGCCTTAACTATTCATATAAATCAAATAAAACTCCTGTGTGCATACAGCTATTCCATAATTCAAAATATTTTAATAGGCAATGAATGCCCTTCATACTAGAAATCTCTTATAAGGAAATCATTACAAATATATTCAAAGACTGAGGTGCATAGATGAACCCCAACATAAATGTTCAAAAATAAATGAGTAATGCAATGCCAAACAGACACCTACTTAAGGTTGTAAAATATTTACCAATACCAAAAAGATGTTTTCCGTGAGCTGCAAAGATACATGCCAACAGACTCACCACAGCTATCTCTAGTAGGGGCATCATGGATGACTTATATTCTTTTTGCATATGCGTATTTTCTCATTTTTACAATTAATATGTATTACTTGTATAATAATAAAAAAGAAAAAGTGGAAAAGCAAAGTCCCAGTTTAGTTGAATGGTGTCTGGGAGAACTGCCCAACTGGATATCTCCCTGTCTAACCTCTCCACTTTAATAATTTCCAAATCACAATGAGGAAACCAAAGACTTTACCTCAGAGAGTGCTGAAAGCAAGGGCCATGGCAAAGAGGCTCTGAAGTTCTGTTCCATGCCCTCCTACCACTGTGCATGTGTGCACATATATGCATGTGTGTGTATATATATATGCACACACACACGCATACACAGGATGACAGACAGAGCCAAAGTGCCTCCACTTTGTTGTTTTGTACAAACAGACCTCCTGCTTAAATTTAACCTTAGTAAAGGAGTGCATGAACCACAAGGAAACAAATCCACAATACAACCATGCCCTGGATCTCTCTCTTTAGTCTATTTAGTCTAGACTCCCAGAACTCACGTAGTGATCATTATCACAACAGTGCTGCGGGACAATGGTCTGTATTCTGTCAATTATATTTTAAATAAACGCTGATTGGCCAGTAACCAGGCAGGAAGTATAGGCGGGACAACCAGACAAAAAGTAGAGGCAGGTCAATGGGAACAGGATAATTCTGGGAAGAAGGAAGCCCATTCCTGCAGTCCTGATGCTGCCACAGAACAAGTAAGATGTAACTGCCTCGCTGAAAAAGGTACTCAGCCATGTGGCTAACACAGATAAGAATAATGGCCTAATATTAGTTGTAAGAGTTAATAAGAAACCTGAGATACTAGGCTAATCAGTTTATAGTTAATGTAGACCTCTGTGTGATTTCTTTGGGACTTCATGATTGCGGGAACTAGGCAGGCAGGACAGAAAACTCAGACAACACAATGGCATGCCAATGTGGGGCTGACCAAATGTACTTAAAAGCCTAAGAGAGCTTGGGAAGTTATTCTAGATAAATTAAAAAAAAAAGAATAGAGTTAAACACTGCTTCTTAATAGCATAATTTTCCCAGGTGGGCTCTGCTTGCTAGAAGCAAGCAAGCGCTCTCATTTAAGAGAGGCTTCCTGACTCAGTTTTAGCTGTAAAACCTTGCAGCTCTTTTAATAGGTCCTGCCAAGAAATACTTATATGGTGTTGATGAAAAGTTGACTGCATGCTTTTTGGTTTTCAGCCATAGCAGGAAAAAAAAGTCATGCTGTTTTAAAATGCCAGCTTTCTGGGCCATCCTGCCAGCACAAACTCTGACTCTTTCAGGCAGGAGGTCTGGATACAGAGCATTTGAGTGTGGTTTGTGAGCGGACTGCTGAAGCTTACTTGCTGGCAGGGACCTTGAAGCACCATAGAGTTGTAGCAATAAACATGGCAGGACAGAAAACTCAGTCAACATGACAGCCACCTTCTTAGAACACAGAAAAAGAGCCTAAAAGGCTATTGTCTAAGGCAGATGTGAGAACACTATTGGCCAACCAAAGGTGAGACACACCAGAAGTGATGGGGAGACATGAAGGAGTTTCTGTCCACTACAGAGTGTCTGGGGTTTGGGTCTGGGGAACCTCACAGGCAAGGACCAGATGGACACCCTAAGAAACAAAGATAGGAGCAAGAGCAAGGGGCTTCCTCTAGAGCCCAGCGTGGGCTTGTCTGTGACTATGTTGGGCCACATCTCATCAGAGGACTTGTACATGGGGATGAACACTTGGACTGGTCGAGACCAATTTCCCATCTTAAGCAGGGGCCCTCATCAGCCCATAGCTTTTCTTATGGGTATAGAAGAGGAGTACTATGGTCTGCAAAAGCTCAGGCCTGCTGTCAGCTGTTTCTCATCTTAGCCCTGGCTCCTGAGTCTAGTTCTGAAAACTCACTGATCTAATAATGGCATGATTGCACCTGTAACCGACCATGATTTTCCACTTACCAACCACTGTTGTAACATAAGCAATCTTACTTAAGCCCAGCAATAAGACTATGTAGTAGTGGGAAAGACTCCCTACACAGTGGCCCAGCTTCTCCTCTCCTTCTAGTACAAGTTCTCTGACAAGCAACTTTATGGCCCCTGCCATTGAGAGACAAAGGCTAAATGTCACTCCTGAAACTGGGCAGATTTTTGAGACTTTCTTTGCTTGACAGAATGAGGCAGAAGGGATGATCTGTATGCCAACTCCAAACCTAGATATCAAGAGTGCTTGCATGTGCCCAGCCATGCTGGTGTCATTCTGTAACTTCCCTGAGAACTGGCGTGGGTTGGCCTGAAGTAGAATGAGGCCCGTGTGGCAAGGACAACTAGAGAAGACACCCGTCCAGGATCACCCAATCCAGGTAACCCTCCATACAGACACAGACATGAGTGGTGGGCCCCAAGATCAAACAATACTAGACTAGCAAAGCAAAACCGCTTGGTCAATGGGCAGGCTCCTGAAAACTATTCTGTCGTTATTTGTGCAAACTTGTGTGCAGACCGTTCATCTCACTCTTTCCTCACAGTAATAAATACCTGCACACAAGTGTGTTCTTTCTTATTGTCAACTCATGTCGGAAACAAGAGAAGCTCTCTAACTATAGAGTGAGTTTGCATTATCCTGGACATTCAATTATTCCAAGACAGGAAGTTTGGAAGGTAATCAGCAGTAGAAGAGCCAAGAGGATAGAAGAGCTCATGATGGGATTAGCACCTTTACAGGCCATAAACCTCCTCCTCTCCCTCTCTTTACCCCTCACTCTTCCTCCGTGCATCAAACATCAAGAAGGCAGCAATCCATGAAGAGACCCTTCACCAGAAACCCACCTTGATAACACCCTGGGATCCAACTTCGAGTTTCTAAAACAGAGAAAATAAATTTCTGCTGTTAAAACTTCTTCAACCAGGAGTCTCTTTTTTGGCAACTTAGGTAAACTAAGTCAAGATTCCATTTCACTGCCAGTCAGTGACAGGACAAATCCAAAGTGTGCACTGTTAAGTGACAGTCCCTGTGTCCTGCCCAGCCTTGGGGTGATGGCTAGGAGTTATTCTGGTTATATCAGTGATGATATGAAAGACCAGATGATCCAAATGAATTAAAGATGGTCAGGCTGTGTGCTTAGACAAAGACAAACTCCTATGCATAGGTGAAAATGCTCATTTGCCTTTTAGGAGTAGCAAAAGCAAGAAGCTATGTCTTTCAGAAATAATCAACCCCAGTGAGTTTCAAGTTTGAACCCCTACAGCCCTTACTGTAAATTACTAGTCCCACCTGCCCCAAGCACAGAGCCTCTCAACAAAGCAGGCTGCTAAGAGACCACATAGCTAACATAAATGGACAGACAGTAGGACCTGGTTCCCATTGGACAGCCAAGGAAATGAGGTTATTCCAGCCCACCATCGTGGTGAAGGCAGCAGCAGCCTGTATCCAAGTAGAAATGGCACCTTGGGTCACCTGAGCTACTTATCCAAGGCCACGTGATGCCTCTTGCAGTAGACTGTAGCTCACTGAGGTTTTTTGATGCTATGCATTTGGGAACCTGGCAGCTGTCTCTGAGGACTTTCAAGCCACACTGCAATCAAGAGCCCATAGGGCTCAAGGCCCATCTGCTCTGCAAATACAGAGCTTCAGAGGAGATGTCACGAAGCATCCCAAGATGCCGCATGCCTCCCTGAGAGCTGGAGCACTGCCCTCAGCCTTTAAGATGGGGTGGAACCATACAGAAGACAAAGTTCACTCAGCACCAGCCAGAAGTCTGAGGACACTAGATGAGTAGAGTATTGTCCTGGGCCTTAGGAAGTCGACAATAAGGTAGTGAGGGTTGGCTTTTTATAGAGCTGGCAAAGCTCAGAGAAGGTAGGTGATTCTGGTGTGTTGATCAAGGAAGAAAGCAGCCTTAAAAAAAAAACTAAGCAGTAGACTCCTCGGAGCATCCAAGATTCAAGTCGAGAATATGAAGTTTAGGTCACTGCCTCCTATAGCCCTCGTAGACTCAGCTCTAAGATTCTAAGATGTGCCAGATTTTCCAGTCCTGGGATCATCTCCTTCAATGTCCAGCAAAAAGTCTGGGTTCCCAAGCTAATGTCATCACTCAGGTTGCCACCAAGCTGTGACTTTCCTTTCTTCTTAAATGACAACAGTCCCCAATATAGTCTACAAGATCCAGCCACCGTGGCCTTCATCCACAACATTAGCCATGATCACCAGATACCTTGACTCCCTCAGCTTCTACTGGATGCTGAATAAATAAGGGTGGCAGGAGCTCTAGCCTACGAGTTCTGTCTGACGGCCCTATGCTTGCTCTCTTTCTGAGATTGGGTACCCTCAGAAGCAAAAGTAGAGTATAAATTAATTTATTGAGGAAGTGAAATCAAAAAGAACTAAAAAAGGAGAATTAAAAAATCGGGAGTAAATAGAGGAGACTGCATAGATCCTGTGTCCCACTGTGTAGTAAGAAGTCAAAGGGTCTTGCTTCTAAGGGGGCTGATGGATTAAGGCACCCTGGCTGGCCACTTCTTAAATGGAAAGGTACAGTGAGACATAAGCAAAGGGGAAAAACTGGATCACTATGAGCACTTCTCATGCACCAAAAAGAGCACCTACTATGTGCTGGGCACAATGCGAGATGCAAGCACCCAGGAAAACATTAGATTTATTTATTTATTCAATTCAACCATTGCTGCTCTCCCTGACCAAGCAGAGGCAAAGTAACATTCAAATCACCCTATAAGGAAAAAATAAGAGAATTTATACCAAACTCCTGGTAAATTCTCTCTAATTGATATTCGGGTCTCTCATTTACTTTATTTTAACAAACAAGGTGCCATTTAGGTAGAAAGACATTAGCCTGAAACACCCTCAATCAATGCTACTCTTGGGTGTTTGTGAGATTGTCTGATAGAATCATTAAAGGAGAAGGCAAAGATATTTAACCTCGATTTAATAATTATTCGTGGATTTGGCCTTAGGATCACAGGCTGGGGATGTAGTTCTAAATAAGCCCTTTACAAATCACCTGAAAATGCAATACCAATAGTAGTTACATGGTGGAGATCACGAATGTGCACACCTACAGAAGAATCCGAAAACCCTCTCTTAATGTTATGTAAATGAGACTGGTGATTGAATAAAATCTCTAGGGACAGAGTTTTACACAGACACACAAAGTGCTGGTTCTCAAACCGCCACAGTGGAAATAGAGATTCTGAGCCCCCAGAAAACTGGGTTAGATGTTGCACAGAATTACTCTGGTAATGATAAAGGCAAGGCTTTGACTAAAACTGCTCTATATACTGCAAAGAGGAGAAAGATGCAGTATTTCTAAATTAACATACTATTTTATATAACGTATGAATTTCAATCTGTATGCAACTAAATTAATAAATCAGATGCTACAAATGGACATCTGACTCCCTCATTTACTTCTCTACAAGTTTATATGTTCACCTCCAATTGACCCCTACCCCTGTATGGGATCCTCCAACTGGAAAAGTTGCAGGATGTACTTCCTATCAGAAGCTGCTCTGTGGTCCATCATTCATGGGGATGAGTTGTGTAATGAAGCGGGAAACTCACCCAGGTCTACCCTGCAGGCAGACCTTGCCCCACCAACCAGACAACCTGAGAAAGCTGCCTAAAGTTGAGGGGTACACATAACCATCCTATTAGTGAGGAATCTGGTCCAGAAATACTTAGAGGCTAAGCAGCTCAACCATATGGACATAATGGGTACTATGACCAGAACAGGGCCCTATCTGCCTCACCCTATGACTGTGCCATTAACCTATGTAGGTATCCCCAGAAGTGGGACCTATGCACAACCACATCATAGCTGGTCTCAGTGGCATGCCATCGCTTGAACACATACACAGTACCCCTGAGCTCATGATGAGCAGAGTTCCAAGCTGTATCACACTCAGACCTTGTAGAGGACCCAGCACTGACTCGACTTTGAGGATCCCACTGCTCTAGGCTATGGGTCACTGCTTCCACAGACTGACATGTGCATTTTGCCCTGGCAACTACTCCTGTCACGAGTGTCAAGGTTCTCTGAACAACTACTTCCAAACAGAGCCAGGAATTCACTGTAGCCACTAGCAGGCCAGCACTCCCTTCACAGGGGGACAGGGAAGATTAGCTGCCACTCTGCAAGGCTCTCCCTGCTGCATGAATCACCCTTCCAGCAAGCTCCACAATCTTCTTTGACACACACAGCATCAGCTTTTCCTGGTAACTTCACTCCCTTCCCTCTTCCCCCTTCTGCCTCCTAAATATGGGTTCTCACAGCTGCATTGAGCAGTCCATATCCTCAGCAATGGCCTCTTTGGCTGAGGAGTTCACACCATCCAATCTGAGTAGGAGTCCAAGAGAATTAAATGCCAACTCCTGACTATCCTCTGCCAGATAGGCCTGGCTCTGCCACGTCATGCAGTCAGTCACCCAAAAGCAGGAGGCTTTGGCACTGCCTCTCTCGCCTTTCTTTCTGTCCCTACATCTCAGTCCAGGATTTCCTTTTCTGTCTAATAGGAGCTACCTCATATTTGACACAGCCATACCATCTGTCTCAGCCCCTGCAATCTGTCCTGCTTCCAGCTGCCAATACCAAGTCTTCAATGCTTAACAACAGGTCCAGTGAGAGGATGTCATGGTACCTTCTGCCTAGCAAGAAAAGACAAAGCCGCTACTGTTCTTGCAGAGTTACTGACCACCTGGGACTCATCACACAGGACAGACATGCCCCTATGGTCCCACCCCTTGAAAGAATTCAGAATGCTGTCATTGTCATTCTCAGGCACTAACCATGGCTCTTATTCCAAGAATTTGTCCCTTTGAGAAATTGGTTCCTCTCTTCCCATGGCAGCATGGAGAGAACCCAACAGGCTGAGCCTCAAGCTTCTTCTTTGCCACATGCTACAGATGAGTTATTACAGTCTTCTGTGCCTCATTTACCTCATTTGAAAAATGGAATGGTAACATTCTAGTTAAGGGGAAGATTATGGTTTCTACTTCTATTGCCCAGTACCTAAGGAGGACTGTTGCTCAGAAAGCATCCCTCTGACCACTGGTCTGGAAGGAAGGAAGGAAGGAAGAAAGAAAGGAAAGAAGGAAGGAAGGAAGGAAGGAAGGAAGGAAGGAAGGAAGGAAGGAAGGAAGGAAGGAAGAGTAGCTGGAAGAGTACACCTTTAATCCCAGCACTTTAGAGGCTGAGTTAGGCAGATCCTGTGAGCTCAACAGCAGCATGGTCTACAGAGTAAGTTCCAGGAGAGTCAAGGATACACAGAAAATCCCTTTCTCAAAAAACAAAAATTAAAAATAAACATAAAAGCAATAGAGTTTAAAATAAAGCCATGTAAAGATGGAAAATACATTTAAAAAATCTAGATACTGTATGTTATTATGTTGTCTTTGAATGGTTTAATGGC
>JAQHUG010000052.1:6379138-6448018 GCA_028555095.1 Dicrostonyx torquatus
CAGGCCTTTTTCTAGAATCCATCTTCCCTGATACCAGAGTCCCCTTCCATAGGGACCTCACCTCCATTACTGCACAGGAATGATAAGAAATGGTGTTCAAGCGAACATCTTTCAGCAGATATGGCAGCATCCACCCAACTTCCCAGAACCCTAGAGCCTGCAAAGCAAGAATTTCAACCACACACCATGACAGAGAAAGTGCCCTCGCCTCCTGGCTCCTTGCTGGCAGCCTGCCTTTCTCATCCACTCACATGTGTGTAAGTCACCTTTCAACAAACATCCGCAGGCAGGGCAAGGCCAAGAACTCAACCCTGTGCAAATAAATCCACAAGAATTCCTCAGTCTCACCTTGACCCTGGGAGACCTCAACAGCTAATGCAGGGGAGCCAGTTGAAAGGCCAGTGTCCACAAAGCGTCTCAGTTTGTGGGAGCCTTCCCTAAAGCACACTGCTATGTATCCCTGGGACCCATTACTAGACCTTACTCTGCCTTCACGCTGGCATAAAGCAAGTGAATTCAAAAATTTGAGGTAGACGTCTTCTAGGAGTGAAACCCCTGGCTTATTCGCTTCATTTAACTTATATGAACATATTAAAGAATTGTGAATGATTTTAAAATGCAAGAAAAATTGCTGAGGATTCAACTCAAATACAGAACACACACACACACACACACACACACACACACACACTACACACAGGCACAAAGACCTGTTAAGAAGAACCAGAAGACCTCTAGTGTGGCTAAGCATGTTAGTGTTGCATAAATGCCCAGAGTTCAAGTGCAACAGTTGGTGACACATGGAAGTGACCTAGGTCTACCAGAAATGCTGCAGAAGCTCGGCAACATCCTTACCTCAGTTCCCACATGAGTCTGGATGCACTACACCCTCTCAGATGCTCAAAAACTGTCCATTCAAATAAATGGCCACCCAAAGCAGCACTTGTCTTTAAATCCAAGCAATTTCTTCATTCTATCCCAAGCCTTGTTGCACTAAACCCATAAGCCTCCCTTTTGACTAAATCAAGATTGATACTTTCTTATTGCTGGGTACAAATGACATTTTCAGAGCATCCTACTAGTGAATGCAGGGCGTCTCACCAGAGTGCCTAGAATAGTGAGGGGAGCCAAAACGATGACCTGTGAGAAGCTCACAAATGCTGGGAAAGATCAAAATTTAAGGTGAAAGCTGGCCATGGAGTACCAAGACCCGACAGCCAACCAGGGAGCTCCCTAGACTGTAAAGAGGTGGTCAGAAATGGACTTCTAGAGGATGGGTCAATACCTGAGGGAATGCTGAAGGAGAGAGAGGAATGGTAAGGTGGAAGGGGCCAGAAAATGGAGACATCTATAGGAACAGAGACCAAGGAATAGGCTAAGGGTAGGACATTGGATCATTTGATGAAGCTGACGGATGGGGAGGAGGTGAAAGGACTGAGGAGTGATGGAGAAGTCGCAGCCTGCATTTTGAAGGACTGCAAAGGAAGAGCAGCTCCAGGGCAGCTGGGAACCATGAA
Source organism: Dicrostonyx torquatus (assembly GCA_028555095.1). Classification (NCBI taxonomy): domain Eukaryota; kingdom Metazoa; phylum Chordata; class Mammalia; order Rodentia; family Cricetidae; genus Dicrostonyx; species Dicrostonyx torquatus. Next base: position 6,380,656 of record JAQHUG010000052.1, read on the forward strand.
AGGGTTTATGCGGAAAAATGACAAGGTAAGTTTTATATTTGGGACATTTAAGTTTATGACAGTGTCTAGCCATGATCCATACCTCAACCACCCTCCCTCTAGAAAAATCTATGATGACTTGGACAAAGATGAAAATGGCAAACTAAGATTTATCGCTACCCAAGGAACAGGTGTGAGGAGAAACTTGAACGATTTGTAACACCTACGGACTAAAAGAAGACTCATGGGAAAGACACTGCCTTCCCATTTTTTAGCTTACCACATTTTTTTCTCAGACAATAACAAATTTTTCCTCATTTTATCCAGAGGAGTCAATAGCTACTCTGTCAATTTGTTTTTATTCTGTTGAGTAAAGAAATATAGGCATTTTTGGGGAAATATAAATAGGTCTTAAGTAGTGGGATTAAGGACAACACTATATGCATACACCAACACAAATCCATGCCAAAATAACAGGGAAAATAATGACCTATAGAATCCAAAATTATATAAAATATAAAACCAAAATAAACAGCAAGAAAGCAAAAACATAAGAGAAAATGTCAGAAGTAGTAGCAAATATATGTCCCAGGATGCCATACATAACTAAATAAGTCTCCAAGCTAAGTCACAGACAGAAGCCAGACATATGGCAATCTGTGGAGCCACACCTGAAAGAATGTGGTTGAGCACTGGTCAATACAGAGCACTCCCTCGTCCCTATGAGCTTGTGTTTTTGCTGTTGTCATCAGTGCTTTCTGAGACATCAGCCTGCCACAAGGAGACACAACAGCCCCTCTGCTGGTGTCAGAAAAGAAGTGGCTCACCTGTCCTTGCTCCCTGCACAACTGCAGTCTCGAGAAAATGCACGCCAGCAGCTATGCAACACATGGGAGGAACCAAATCCTCTAAATGCTGTTACATTGTCTATATAAACCAAAATCACTCCATTTGACAGCATCAGGAGAACTGTTAAAACATCCCAATAACTTTCATCCAGGTGGCGGCTTTGAAGCTTCAGAATGAGGACTAAATAGAGAACAGCAACTTTCATTCACATTTCTAGTTTGTAAGGTCTTGGTAATTGAAAAAGAGATCTTTGCTTGTTGAAGGGCATTAGAAGGTGACATTTAAACCCATAGATATTTCAATAAGTGAAATAAAGTCTCATTGAAATATTAGCCAAATACAGGGCCATAATAAGACTGAGACACAAGCTCACCCTCGGCACAAGGCTGACAATGGAACGGATTCATTCTGTACTCAAACTCTAGTTCCATACAGCATAAAGACCCCTGCTGATTCTCAACTGCACATAGCTAAGGGTGAAGTGAGACACTGTATCCTGGGAAAATGGCATTCAGACAGGAGCCAATGCCTTCTTCACAGAATTACTGCCTCTGGCTGTCTACCCCAGAGAAAGCATTGTCTAGTAGGTACCTTAGGGGCATGGGAAACAGAGGTCTTCTCTTCTTACCTCTGCCAGAACAATCCTGGAGGATAAAGGAAACTGATGCCTGCCCTGCTCTGAGCTCTAAGTCACAATGTGGCTTGTGGTGGTTTAAAAGAAAATGGTCCCCATAAGCTCACAGGAAGTGGCATTATTAGGAGATGCAGCCTTGCTGGAGTAGGTGTGGCTCTACTGGAGGAAGTGTGTCACCTGGGGGTCTCAGATGCTCAAGTCAGGCCAATGACTCACCTTCAGATCCAGATGTGGAAGCCTCAGCTCCTTCTCCAGCACCATGTCTGCCTGCATGCCACCATACTTCCTACCATGATGATAATGGATTAAGCATCTGAACTATTAGCCAGTCTCAACTAAATGTTTTACTTTATGTGGAGGCCCAAAAATGTGAGCCTATTTCCATGTTGACCAAAGGTCAGAGAGTTGGTACTTACTTCTAGTTCCTTTAAGGTTACTGTGCTTCTACCTCAAACAAAGGTTCCAACTAGATTAGGTCAGAGAGTTCTGTTCTCTCAAGGCTATTGTGAACAGGTGTAGCTAATATCCAGACCTTGTATTTCAAGAATAGAGCATTAGCTACGTTTCTACCGCAAACAAAAGTCTATGGATCCAACTAAGTTCCAGTTCTCTTCAGGTGATAATTTTGGATTCTACCCAGAGAGTGGTTTGCCTACAAAATGTTTTAGTCTAGGTTGTGCATGTGACTTGTTTTGCTCTAGCAACATAATGTTTAACTATGGATGTGACCCACAGCCTTCAACTGGTATCTTCATTTCCTTGTATCCTATTAATGCAGTTTTCTGTCTTACTCCTACCTTTTGGTGTCAGTGGCATTTTAAGCAGTTGGAAATTAAACGTGGGTGAATTTCAGTACTCACTGGAATTCCCTACTGATACTATCCTATATCCTTCTCCGTTTTATTATTCTCATTCTCATCTTCATATTCTTTACTATATTTCTAAATCTTAAGGCCTTTACCTTGGCAAAGTGGTATTTTTGTCGAGGATGGTTCCCAACAACTTTATAAGAATTTCTGTGGTCATAGTGTCTCTTTATAGCATAGAATATCTAAGACAGAAGTTGGACCAATGACTGTGGTATTGCTGTGATAGACCTGACCATACTTTGGTTTGGAGGAATGTGGACTTTAGGACTTTGGAGTAGAAAAGCAGTAAGTGGGGTTTAATGGGCCATCTTACTAGGAACATAAAAGACAGTGGTGCTGAGGGTAATTTAAACTATAAGGGTTTGGATCAAGAGGTTTCAGAGGAGAAGAATGTTATTTTGTGACCTAGAGGCTATTCTTGTGTTATTATGGTGAAGAATGTGGTTGCTTTCTACCCTTGTCCAAAAAAATCTGCCGAAGACTAAATTGAACAGTTTTTAATTAATTGCATCTGCACAAGAGATTTCAAAACAGCCTCGTGTGGACTGTATGGTGTGATTATTGGTGGCCAAACATATGCATATCTACAATGAAAAAGAGCAGAAAAGTTCCAAAATGTACAATTTGAGGAGAAAAGGGACACCAGGAAGTAGAATGGAGCTAAGTCCTAAATTCAAGGAGATAAGCAGATTAAAGAAAATTCTGATGTTAAATGGAATAAAGGGAGTAGTGACTTCAGAAAAAGATCCCACCCAGGTGAGGCTCCAACTTGTACAAAGGAATTAAATAGCAGCTTAGAGCCAGGTGTGGTAGTTCGTGACTTTAATCCTAGCACTCAGTAGGCAGAAGCAAGTAGATCTTGGAGTTTGAGGCCATCCCGGTCTACAGATCCAGTTTCAGGACAGACAAGTTTAAACAGTGAAAGCAGCCGTGGAAAAGAGAAAGCTGGTGAAGATGTATTTAAATTAGAAGAACATGTGCAGCCCCAGCAAGCCGCAGAACTTGGCCATTTCAGTCTGGCTTTCAAATCAAGGATAGAAGAAAGAAGTTATAGATTGGAACATCCCTCTGAGACTAAAGAAAGATACTGAGACCAGGTTAGTGTCAGGTATCCCATATGGTGGCCTAGAAGGGTCATTGTATGAAGCTGTGAAGATAAAGCCTAGATTGCCTCCAAGATGTTGGAGATGCCAGAACCATGGGACACTTGCTGAGGAGAGCTGCTAACAGGGAATAGAACCAGCCCAAGAGAAAGAAGTGTGTTGCAGTCTACAAAGCTGAAAGAAGTTGGAGATGTGAAGAGACTTTTTTTGACATCATACATGGAGATGAAGAGTTTGGAGTCTGTCCCACTGGTTTTTGGTCTTGCTTTGGTCCAGTATTTCCTCACTATGCTCCCTTTCCTCCCTTTTAGAATGGTAATGTAAATCCTGTGTCATCACATGAAGGAAGCATGTGATCTGTTTTTTCATTTTGATCTTATAGGGAATTGTTATAAGAGGGATATTTTAAGAGATTGACATGAGTCTCAGAGGAGACATTGGACTTTGGATTTTATGGAATATAGAGACTTTTAAAGCTGAAAGTCATGCATTTCTGCATTATGATATGACTAAAAAGCATCTGGGGGCTGGGGAGTAGACTGTGGTGGTTACAAAGAAAATGCCCCCCACTGGCTTACAAGTAGTGGCATTATTAGGAGGTGTGGCCCTGGCAGAGTGGGTGTAGCTTTATTGGAGTGTGTCATGGCAGGAGACCTTTGATGTCTCAGATGTTGAAGTCAGGCCAGTGGCTCACTGTCTCTTCCTGCTGCCTACAGATCCAGACACAGAACTCTCAGCTCCTTCTCCATCACTAGGTCTGCCTGCATGCCACCATGATTCCTGCCATGGCAATAATGGACTAAACCTCTGAACTGTAAGCCAACTCCAATTAAATGCTTCATAGTGTCTCTTCACAGCACAGAAACTTTAAGAAAAGGCACTACCCAAAGTCATCTTGAGCTGAGCCCAGCACCAAAAAACAGTATCACTCAGGACCTGGACAAAGGAGCATAGACTCTCACCAGGCTGACAGCATGAGCGCCTTGCTCAAGGAGGTACGGACAGTCAGGTCAGCAGCACACAGGCTCTGGCCCAGATAAGTGTACACAGCTCCAACCTCTCATCCAGACAGCAAGGAGGAATGCAGAGGACATGCCTATTCTTCTGTGCAGAAGTGCCCAAGAAGAAGTCAAGTGTTCCGCCAGCCTGTACATCCATTCCTTGCCAAACCATTATTTTCCTTCAGTCCCAGAAAAAAAAATCACACCACTTCAGGTAAATGTAGAAGCCATCACAGCTTCATTGTGAAAAGCCGAAAGCTTTGTGCACACTTAAGAGCACTAAGAGCAAAGTGGGACAGGGGTATTGAAATCTGATCTCCTGGAGCAAAGAAGGATGCGGCTCCATCTGTCTTTGTGTGGATGAAACAGAGTAGATGTGTGATGTTGGAAGGAGGAGGGGGTGAGTACTAATATGTGATTGAATGAATGAATGAGTGGATAAAGTGCATAAATACGTGAATCACGGAATCACCTTGGGAATGAGGAACGGGTGAACAATAAGATTACAGTCACATGAAGTGAATGTCCAAATGCATAAGATGAACACATGACTTTTTGCCTCTGCCTAACTGCAACACAGGAAAACACGGGTACAGAGCACTGGCTCAGCTCACCACCGTGTTCACCATAAACATTTTCTATCACATTCCCACTCCATCTAGCCACGCAGACCCAGAAGCAGCAATTGCAAACTGTCATCGACTATATTAAGCCACACACACTCCCAAGTATTCATATGCAGGAATATAACCCCTAGGGTCTGAGATGATAGAATCTAATCAAAATCTTCTCCTTTTTACATACTTTCCCACTTTTTAAATTTTAGTAGCAAATGAAGCTTCAGTATGGCATGTTCCTGTAAACATGTCATATTCTTTGACCATACTCTCCTATCACCCTTCTTTATCTCTCAACCTCCTACTAGTTTCCTTCCTCTTCCCACATAGTCTCATTTTTCCCTCATCTGAGAAAGAATGTAAGATATTTGTCTTTGTGATCAGCTAGGTCAGTTCACCTGATCTAGATGATCTCCAGTTCCACCCATTCTTCTGCAAAGTCATCACTTTGTCAATCCTCTGGAAAAGCCTCTACCCACTGTATAACCACACTACATTTTCTTCTCTGTTCATCTGTGGGATGAATATCGGGCTGATTCCACAGCTGGAGCAAAGTAAAATGAGCTGTAGTAAACACAGATGTGGTGTGTAGATATCTGTGTGGGACACGAGCTTAGACTCCCTCTCACTGATTCCCAGGAGTGGTGTATGCAGGGCATGTGGTACCTGTTTTTAGTTTCTTGAGGAATGGATATAGGAACTAAACAGAAATGATCAAGGTGCAGTAAGGTCATCGAGGTAGAACTTATTTTGGTGGTGTCTTTCACAATGGAACAGGCTAGAAACACACAGGGAGAATGCTGGGGAGAGGCAAAGGGTGGGGTGATTTTTCAAAAGTGGGAGCTAAGTACTAGATGCCAGTGAGGGCTGAGACACGTGCTTTTCACATGTGCCCTTGGATAGAAACAATCCTGGGGCACCCCAATAATGGACTCCCAGCCTCCATAGCAGACATTAAATTTGTGTTGTACAAAGCATCTCATTTGTGGGTCTAACACAACCCCTAGGAAAAGACCACAGACTACTCTGAGGACACTCTACACATGACCAGACATAGCTAATGGCATCACATTCCCCCAAAATGCAGACAACTAGTTTGGAAGCTTATTCCCAAGGCAGAGACAGATACCTGCAAGTTCCTCAGGAAAAGTACAGTGGACTTGAGGCTTGCTAGAACAACTTAAAGTCTGAACTGTTTCTCTTCAGAGATTCAAAGGAGTCATCCATCATAGCGAGAAGGATGTATAAAATCCTATCATGGTGGAAAGGAATGAACAAGCCTAGCATGGCAGGAAGGAATGAACAAGCCTAGCATGGCGGGAAGGAATGAACAAGCCTAGCATGGCAGGAAGGAATGAACAAGCCTAGCATGGCGGGAAGGAATGAACAAGCCTAGCATGGCGGGAAGGATGTGTTCAAGCAGTGCTGTAAATCACAAGAGCTAGGAAGCAGGAAAATGGCGGTAAGGGAAAGGACCAGGACAAGATGCATCCCCAAGGATAAGTACTGAATGACCTACTTTCTCAAGCAACCCTTTCCCTTTCACCATGTCCCAATGATGTCATCATGCTATAAGTCCATCAGCAAGTGATGACTCCATCGGTTACTTCAGTCTTCACGATCTAAGCGACTCTGGAAACACCGTCACAGACAGCAGAGGGGCACTTCACTAATTACTAAGTAGATGTTTCCCAAGCCAAAGAAGCTGACAATCAAGAGCCACCATCACACCGTGTATGTGGGAGAATGTCAAAGGAACCAGAAGGCAAAGGATACCATGGAGCATGAATGGATGTTCCAGCCTTCCCCACAGGTCATAACTTCTGGTGTCTTCCTCTTCCATAAAGAACTAAGACTCCTGTGTGTATTCCTAGGGCCTGCCCTAGGCCTTAGTGTTTGTCTAATAAGGTAATGGATAAGGGAAGGAAGCAAGAAGGATAAAGTAAAATGTCTCTTAATGCCAGAGAAGGCTTGGCTTCTTTTCTCACCTTCTTACCAGGCACTGCAAGAAGGATGACGGGTCACACTGAGTACTGTGCAGATAGACATATTTAATTGTTGTGTATTGTTTTTAATTAATTCTAACTGGGAAAATACTTGCTGCCAGTGTATCCAATCCATGATTTCATGGAAATTGTTACTGGGGAGGAGGCTAATATAGAGAGAAATTTCCCAGGCCTATTGACACACACTAAAGTCCCACTACTTAGAGAGTGAAAGCAAGAGAATCAAGAGTTCAAGGCCAATGTCAGCTATGTAGTTAAGTATATAAGCCTGGAATATATGAGACTTCCTGCAGACCAACTTAATGAAAACACTGGATGTCTGTGACCAGGGATTCACTGGTGTGGAAGGAAGGTGTCTCCCCCATCCTGATGTGTCCTCGCCTCCATGTAGTTTTCTGAGGATACGTACTTAGAGTACAAGGATTGCAGACAACTCAGGAGTGAGACAAAAGAAGCCAACAAGGGGCCTGGCCTCATAAAAGTTCAAAGGTTCTCCATCTGAGGACCTAGCTGGACTCCAGCAACATGCTTAACGGAGTCTTCAGTAGATGACAACTCTCTCCAGCCTGGCTTGACCCTGAGCAACCACAGCCATCTCCAAGGAATGCCCAGGGGTTTATCTCCAAGTCCACATTGAAAATGGGTTATGATCACACAGCACATACTTCTCACAGGCTAAGCGGCAGTGACAACTCTAAGGACATGGTTGGCAAAGCAGTGGGACAGTTTCAATGGGCAGCACAACTGATCTGTTCTATTTCTATTCTCTTGCTAAAATACACAACTACTTCTCCACTACAAAGACCCCAAAGTGTAAGATATATAAATAGGAAATGTTTTCCTATAGAGAGTCAGCAGCTGGCTACCTGGGCACAGACATGGGGAACATAAATATTTATGCCCACACCCCCTTCTGCACATGCCACTCCCTTGCTCAGCCATCCCAACTACCTTTCCATTCTGTCCTATAAGTCAGGGGATCGCACTTTTTCCCTTAAAAGCCATCATGTCTTTTAAATGCTCATGCCATGCCCTCCGTCTCCCCTGAATGAGGATAAGACATAGGATTGACATAGAAGCACTGAATACAGTCTTCAACACTCTCCCCTGCACTGTTCACCAAGCCTCAGATACAATTCAAGACTCAGGGCTAGCTGGGGTACACGAGAAAGCATAAAGATTTGAGAGAGACAGGGCTGTATTCGATCTCTGCCTTCCCCCACAGAACTGGGCACCTTGGCCTTGAGATTTAAACCCCAGGGTCTATACGTACTTTAAGTAGCAGTGAGGGAACCTGCAAAGCAACTCTTACTTACGAAAGCATGATTGGCAGCATCCTTGGACTTATCCCTGCGCCCAGACGTATAGCAACTCAGTTATAGAAGCAAGCTCAACAGATACAGAGAAGCATCTAGAACGTAGCTGTGACAGACAACACAGCCCCACCAGGAAACGGGTGTCAACCTAGTGGCTCAAATGATCTCATGGCAGGAAGGGATTCCTCCTTGGCATTCAGCACCTCTGCTTCAGATTTTGGAACAGTGACTGGGGATACCCCCTGAAACTTCTTGGCCACCCCATCTTCACCCTCAACCATGTGAGGCAGAGAACAAGACGCTGTCTGAAGTCACTTGCAGAAGTACTTGGTGCTATGTTAGCAGATGGTCTGCGGAGACTGATTACCCTTGAACACAATTCTTGGAAGAAACTTCTCAAGTTGGCTTTGTCATTTCCAATAAGCTCAGGAACACTCCTGGCCATGAAGGCAAAATACCTCCAAGTTTCTGGAGCTCAGTACTACCTTCTCTTTTCCTTCCAGACATCAGGGCTCCATCAGATTTAAGGGCATGGGACACTGACCTAGAGGAAGTATTGCATCCATCAAACCAGAAAGAAATCAAGAAGCCAGGACCTACTTTGAAGCTGGAGATCTCAAGCAAAACTCCATAAAGTGGGGAGAACGAGACAGCCCAAGCACAGCACCTGGTGCCAACCACAGATGACCTTGACCAAGTCACTCAGCCTCTCTGGGCCTGTGTCTTCCTCTGAACTGTTAAAAAGCACCTTCGCCATAAAACTGCTGTTTGAAGCTGCTAAAGCTAAGAGGTATAAAAGTCCCCAGCACTTATCAGGCTCTTGACAAATGTGTCACCTCCCCCTTGACCTAACAGCAATGGTGAATTAACTCCAGCTCTTTGTGAAGTGTGTGTCCCTTCCTTTGTGTAACCTGGATGATCTCCCTGGCAGTGGGTACAGTGGCCAGGACAATGAGAGGCAGCCAGCAAAGGCATTTGAAAGGACCAGAAGCAGAGTATGAGGAAACCCAAGGGCAGTGGAATCCCAATGTCCAGATGAGAAGACACAACCAGCGAGGGCAAAGGCTGAAGACTTTCACAGAGAATGACTGATGGACTGAACGGAACTGTTCCAGCAAAATGGTTGGCAGAGCATATACATAGCTGATTGAAGGGTGTCTGAGTCTAGGTCCTCAGTAGCAAACCCTGAGACAATGACCCAGGTACAGGATCCATACTATTGAACAATCCAGAGCCACGGGAAGCAGACAGGGTATTATCCTGCTGTAGCCCTGTAGGCTCTATCTAGACAGTTAAAGGAAGCTCAGAGCAGAACACAGCAAGTTTCTCTGTGAAGGGCCCAGAGGACACACACACACACACATAAAGGGGGGGCTGCAAAGAGAGCAAGTGAGTCCAAGTATCAGAGCATGCCAACAGTTGAGCAAAGATACAAAGCATTAGAGCACATTCCAGTCCCACTTAAGAGTTCCTCTCCGGCAGTATGAGACAGGGACTAGTTTCCAGCATCCTTTGGGGGTAGCACAATGGTGTTCATGCAGAAACCTGGGACATATGTGAGACTAGTGGCCACTAGTGACAGAAGCCAGTGAGTGTGACAATGGAGACAAAAATCAGCTGTCCTCATTGTTCCCATTCCCATGATTAATTAAAAGGTCAAGCAGCTTCAATCAAAACCACCAGAACTTGGAAGCTGGCCAAAAGTCCTTCAACAGGTGAACAGGTAAACTGTGGTACATCCAGACAATGTAATATTATTCAGTACTAAAAGAAATGAGCTATCAAGCCATGAAATGACACAGACGGATATAAAATGCTTCTGCTGAGCAAAAGAAGCCAGTTCTGACAAGGACATATGATCACTGATAAATGGCGATCTAGAAAACGCAACAGTAGGCAGACACTCTAAAACCATGGCTGCCCCAGGTTTAGGGAGATAGAGAGATGACTAGAAAAATGTGGAGCATTCTTAAGACAGTAAAACAACTCTGGTGATAACTGTACTGGGAGACGCATGGTGATATACATTTATTCAGGCCTATAGAACGGACACACAAGATTGAGCCCTCATGTAAACCATACCCTCAGTGGCTAACGGTGAGTTAATACAGGCCATCTCAATCTCAATCTGTCTCAGTGATGTGAGATATTAATAACAGGAGAAACAAGAAAAGACAAAGGGAAGGGGTATATGGATCTCTCTGTGTTCTCTGCTTCCCTTTTCTGTAAACCTGAAACTCCAAACTCCTACTTGATTTTAAAGAATATTTTTTAACAAAGGAAAACACAAAACATTATGCAAGGGGCAACACTAAGGACACTTACAGTGATCAGGCAGGGAGTCGGATGAACTCAGAGGCCAACTGCAGTCCAGCTATGCATTGGCTGGTCCTCCAGGCACTTCAAGTAACAAGTGTAGCTGCAGGCATGGGGGAGTCAAGGAGGTGGACTCGGCCAGGCTCCAGGTCCCCTAATTAAGCATGTTTCCTCACAAGCCCGTTTGCTTCCTCCACACCATCTCACCTGGGGCACTGTGACAGCTTCTAACTGGTCCCCAGAGTCTAACCCATTGCTAGCGTTTCTGCCAAGGAGAGCTTCAAAGGACTCTCACCCAAGGCCTCTGGCCTGTTCACCATCTCTTCTGACGCCATCACCTATAGGATAAAATGTGGCACCTGCATAGGATACAAAAGATCCCATCTGCCACCCAGACCAACCTGGCAACCCAGTCACATCTCCCCGACTCTACCCCACCCCTGACGTCCTACCACACAGCACTCCCCTATTCAGGGTCCTGTGCCCTAGTGCACATCGTTACCTCTGCTCACGTTTCCCCGTCTTCTCTGCTGAAACACAGTGCCAATGCACCCCACTGCAGGGCAGATAAAATACAAACACTCCTGCGTCTGTTCCTGCATTAACGACTGGATGCAGGGAGGACTCGCCTGCCTCTCTGATTCACTAGACCAGGAGTGCAGAGAACAGGAGACGCTGGGCTGTTGTCCCGTCACCACACCAAGCGCCAAGCCAAATACATAGTAGGCACTGAGCAACATTTGTGAAGTGACTGAGCAAAAGGGCAAATGTAAGTGGATTCAAATGTCACCTCACCCAGCTGCCAGCTGAACTTGAAATTGGAAATTGAAATTTTCCTCTTCCCTTTAACACTATATTTTCATGCAGTCATTTCTAACGTATCTCTTGTTGGGAGCTGCTCTCTCTCTGAGAACAGCTCAGGGGGCTGTCACAGGAAGTGAGAGACAGCAGGGGAATTGCCCCTGCGTGTGCTTAGACTGCCCCATCAGGGCTATATGGCCACTTCTCTGAGGAGATGGCACACACAGGTGGTTTGCAGCATTGAGGCACAGTAAGAGACCTGTACAGTGATGAGGCATAGTGGACGGTTTGCACAGTGCTGAGGCATATTGGGTATTTTTGCATAGTGCTGAGACATATTAGGTGTTTCTGCATAGTGATGACACATAGTAGGTGGTTTGCACAGTGCTGAGACATATTAGGTGTTTTTGCATAGTGCTGATGCATAGTAGGTGGTTTGCACAGTACTGAGGTATATTGGGTGTTTTGCATAGTGCTGGTGCATAGTAGGTGGTTTGCACAGTGCTGAGACATATTAGGTGGTTTGCATAGTGCTGATACATAGTAGGTGCTCAACTTCTGCCTATTCACCCTCTTCCTCATGAATGAGACCCCTCCTATCAAGAGAGTGTTCCTTAAACCTTTCTTCTGAAGCAGACATTGCCCAAGATGATTAGGACATCTACAGCTTATATTGCTTTTTCAAGAGCTAGTAAAAGGCCTCCCTCCATAGTCAGTCCCTTGGCTATTCTGAGAAATGAAGAAGCTGTCACTAAATCACAGGGAATATAAGTTATGTCATTATCTTCGCCCCTGGAAAGAGGATGATAAATCTGCCACCATTAGCTTCAGGATCCCAGTCACCTTGGGCGGCACCACAGATGACCTCCTGTGAGCAAGCACCTGGTGGACAGCTGTCTACCTGAGTCCAGCCCAGCACTGATCACGCTCTGGGTTAGCCTCTAATGATGTGCTTCTGCATTGCCTACACTGTACCAGTACCGCAGAATCCCCATGTGTGCCTGAGCAGCAAAGCCAGGGATGGCCATGTTGCTCATCCCTGAATCTGAAGCCCTGTTCAATGCCCTTGGTACCCCCTGAAGTCAGGTCTGGCATGGCCAAAAAGGTAAGTGCTGAGTGTTTACAATGCACACAACTGGAAAAGCAGAACTATAAGGGGATTGCACAGATCATGTAATCAAGCCCAGGAGTCTAAGAGAGCACAAAGGACAGGTACCTGAGCATCCACAGGCATGTAGATAGGAAACATCAGGCCCAAGACCTCTACTAATCACACATTCTGGGGTATAAGGCCAGATGCAGATTAATCCTACAGAACCCAGACTTTCATCAAGGCCTCCATGGTGGGCCACATGCAGCATCCTAGCTTTGCCTCCACCAATCTCCTCCACAGCCCTCCACACCTAAGCCCTACTGAACCTCCCTCTAACTCTCAAAACTCACCAATGTCTTGGGATTCTCAGAGCCTCTGTGTTTTCTATTCCCTCCACGAAGAGTATGGGCCCCGATTTCCACAGAGCTGGCTTGCGCTCATTCTACAAACCTTAGCTCAGCCATCACCATCTCCGAGACATTCTCCTGGATCCTTTTGTCACTCTCTATTGCACCTCATGTTCACTGTCTGCACAAATCAGACCTCTCCATGGGTGCACTTCTATTTTTCCACTTGTTTCTTGTCTCTCCTTCTACCAATATATAGTTCCACCAAGACTTAATCTTGTCTTCCATCTTTGGTCCAAATCTCAAATTCCATACTAGCCACACAGGAGCCAAAGTGTGGGAAAAAGAATTTTTATTGACTGTTGGTTGGTGTGTAGACTGATACAGCCACTATGGAAATCAATATAAAGGTTCTCCAAAAAGCTAGAAATAGAACTGGCACATGACCCATATATACCGCTGTTGAACATATGCCCTTAGAAGACACTCCCACTAAAGATATATTTGTATGTTCATGTTCATTGCTGCTCACATTAGCCAGAAAATGGAACCCACTTAGACATCCATCAACCAATGAAAGGATAAACAAAGTGAGGTATTTACACATAATGGGGTGTTGCTCAGCTGAGAAGAAAATTAATTTGTGAAATTTGCCAGAAAAATGAACAGAACTGGAAAACATTGCAAAGTAGGGTAACCTGGACCCAGAAAAAAATTGCTATGCTGTTCTCTCTCATATACAGATCCTAGTTATAAATTATTACAATATTGTGATAAATTTGGAGTACATGTAAAAGCTGGGAAGATAGAAAGGGGTCTTGAAATGGAAGAACGAGATGGGAGAAAGATCTTAAGGAATAATAGTACAATATTTTAGTATATATATATGCATATATGTTATAATATATTGTATATATAATAAACAGTATATGTAGTATAATATAAGTGATATTATGGTGGAAATGAGAATAGTGGGGCTAAAGGGTTAGTGGGAATGATATCAGACACTAGGATATGGGAGTGGGAGTAACTGAATGAAAAGACCACATGGAAACCAGTTAGTTTATGAGCTTAAGAGGAACTTTGAATGGCAGTACCCTACATATTGGGACAATGTTCCTCCCAGGAGACATAAGCATTAAACAAATATTCCAGTGTCCAACATAGTCTATCTCCCTACAAGTTGTTGATCAGGGAGTGTAAGAGGCCCCCAAGTAATACAGGCTACTGTTCTTGGTTACCCACGACAGACTGATGGTAATAACCTATTGCTGAAGAGAGCACACACTTTGCTCACAAAACATGAAGAAACTCAGTCTGGATTGGAAATGGTAGTTTCCTCCCCATTCGCTAGATTTCATAGTGCAAGAAGGTGCTATTAAGAGCGCTAGAGAAGAAAGGTCATCAACTGTCTTATTCAGGTATGAACCCTATGAGCTACAAAAACAACTAATGTGGCAAAATATACCCATTAGTGAAATAATGGCATTAACTTTATGGGGATAACCAACAGCTGTCTGGTTGTATTGGAAGCCCACTACTATCAACGTGGTTAAGAGTTGGTGGCTGTAGCAATCATAGACCCTAGAATGGAACCCATTCCTATTTATTGTTTTGCTAAATTGGCATGCTCTCAGCTGCCTTGTTCTTATGTTCATTCTCTAAATACTGAAGTTTACAACCATACATTAGCACCCCCTACCGTTTATCAGAAAAGCTTCTTATTTAAACATGTGGTAGCTAATGCAGAGACTCAAAACTTACCAAAGTGCTGAGAATGGGGATGGTGGAGTACTCAGCCCTAATGACTCATCTAGACCACTCCCCGCAAGGCCCAGGAAACATCATGGAAGGGAAGACAAAGACAGACAAGCCAAGCGAGGTTTGTTGAACAGGACATTTTCTGAGCATGACATGGCCATCGCATACCTGAACTCACTAAAAATATGGATATATACACAAGTTGGGTCCCTCAACATTTTGTCATGGAACAGAAAGTGTCAATGAAGTCTCACCATTCCCCAAGGCATTACTGACAGTTAATAGTGGCTTGGGCAAGGGGCGTCACTTTCTTCCCTGCTGTAGCCACTGCTAAATTGCCCATGTTCCAGGAAACAGCCTTCTTGCCACACTCATGTAAGCACTCCTAATTAAACTCAGCGAGTAACACATTTAAAAAAAAAACAAAAAACATGCAAGTAGGAAAATCTGGAAAAATAGTTTCAACAAAAAAGGGGGTATGAAAGAAGGCAATCAAGGGTAAAAATAATAAAAATGCATTATATACATGTATGAAACTGTCAAAGAATAAATAAATAATGTTGTTGACATACTTGCAGATGGGTAAACATGTGAAGGCTGTCGGCCAAGCCCTTTTGCATCTATTGGATCACTGAACGCACAAGCAAACAGATTTGAAATTAGAAGTCCTATCTCTGTCTTTAGCGATAAAGAAAGTGAGACAGTAATTCAGATAAAACCTAACCATGGGGTGGGGGATGAAGTCCTAGCTGAGGAGCTATTGGCATTTGGTAGCTACTAGAAGAGGAAGAGTCCGTTTTCCTTAAGGGCAGGCCCCACACCCAAGAGTATGTGGGTAACACGAATTGTGTCTGATGTGGGGGGACAGGGGAGACAGAGACAGAAAGACGAGAGACAGGGAGAAGATGAAGCTGGGTAGGTAAGAAGGAGGTGTGTGGTCTGGAAGGAGAGGGGGTAAATATGATCAAGACACATTGCATAAAATTCTCAAAATAATAAAAATATTATTTTTTTTAAAAAAAAGGAAAGTGAGACAGGGAAACAGTACCAGAATCCAAAATGAAGCCAAGGGCAGGAGTTCACAACCATGGCCGTCTGAGGGTTCTACAAAATCCACAGGTATTCACAAATCAGGTTGGACAGAGGTATGTGTCTGTCTGTCTCTCTCTCTGTGTGTGTGTGTGTGTGTGTGTGTGTGTGTTAGTATACACACCAAGGAGTTGCACATTAGCACAGGTACTTAGGGAAGTGAAGGGACTTGGCCTTTCCCCATATCTTGTGGTCAGGACACGCCCTGAAGCAGAGCACCAGGATCACCAGGAGCGCATCCCAGAACCATAAACTCCAGAACACAGATTACCATGTGTACTGTAAACTACCACAGCTTTCACTTTCTTTGCTTTTCTGCATGTGTAGGTCAGGGCAATGAACACACCCAAGGCTCTGAAGATGAAATTAGCTATAGTTTGAGATTAGAAAATAAATTTACTTACAGAGGGGAGGGTCATCAAGCTTTTCCTTTCTTTTCCATGCTTGTACATCTCTACAATCTATACCTCCTTTAGCCTACCTACTGTGAACGGCTTTATATTAGAAGACGGAGCCTGTGTCTGTGTCCATCAGGGACCTCTGTCTGAATATGAATGGCTATGTAAAACTGAGCATTCAGTAGTTGTGGGTCTCAGTGAGTGGTGTGTGTGTGTGTGTATTTTTTAAATATTCATTTATTTATTATGTATACAATATTCTGTCTGTGTGTAATGTCTGCAGGCCTGAAGAGGGCACCAGTCCTCATTACAGATGGTTGTGAGCCACCATGTGGTTGCCGGGAATTGAACTCAGGACCTTTGGAAGAGCAGGCAATGCTCTTAACCTCTGAGCCACCTCTCCAGCCCTGTTTGTGTATTTTTTATCTCTAACCCCAGACTATGAAATCCTGTAAGGAGACCTAAATCCTGTTGGATTGGCTCGCTATCTTCTTTTACTGGCTTCTTCCTGGGTATCTCAAATGGACAAATAACTTTTACATTGATACCAGGGAAGCTCAGTGCCCACCGTCCCAGGATCCCTATACATAGGCCCTCCCAGCTGAGACAGTACAGGGAGACAGTCCCCACTTGCCCCCCACACCCTCACCTACCCCATCTGCCCCTTGACCTTCTGGACAACTGACACCATGTGAAAAGGCAGCTCTACTCCTCACATTCTAGGCCTACGATCAGGCCTGCAGGCCCTGGTCAGGCCTGTGGAGACTAGCCTTCCCCACTCCCACCATCCTTCAATTCATGCAGAGCACATACTGCGGGGAGCACAGAAGGAGCAACTGTCTGCCAAGGCTCTGACACTGGCTGCCTCTGTCCTCACCAACAACCACGGACTGTTCCAGCCCCACCAACACACTTCCGCATCTTTGTCTCCGTTTAAAGGCACAATCTTGCTCCATCAATTAACGAAGCACCTTCTCTCCCACAATTCCTAAATTTCCCCAGAGCCAAATGTAAAGTGTATACAATTGCACAGCGCACAGTTTGATAAAAGAAGGCTTACGTCTTTAATAATTCTCAATGAAAGAACATCGTGGGAAGGAATTGCTTAATTAAAAGACAACAATGGGAGAGAAAGCAAATAATACAGAAGAGACGGAGAAAGAGATCACAAGTGTTAATGCAGAACTAAATAAATATCCTCCACTTGAGATCCCTTAAACACTTTCTAAGAAGCCAGATTTACTTGTTCGGCATTCAAATGAATTCTATCTTTAAACCTGCTTGAGAAATGAGCAACTGTTGACTAATTTTATATGTCTGTGCTTAAAGAAGGAAGGATGTGGCCAAGAGAGTGTGGGGATCGCTGTTCTAGATCAGGAGTTGCCTTGCTGGAGGGATGCTAGCTCGGAGAAGTGCTTGTCCTAGGATGAGGAGAAGAATCTGCTTCTGGAGAAACAGTCTCTTTCCTAGTAGTACCATGAAGTACAAGCACAAGCCCCAAAGGCATAAAGAATTGACAGTGGAGAAAAGAAGGCAGAGCAGCTGGAAACCACAGGGCCTAAAGAATGACATCATGATGAAGGCAATGACGTCATGAGTTTTCTTTCCATATGAGATATTTCCCACTGGAAGACTCGGAATGCCAGAAACATCAGAAGTTCAAAGCGTGAGGGCAAGCACCAGTTAAAGCCTGCTCTCTCCGGCCCTAGCTCCATCCAGGAAAGGCAGCCAAAAGAACAGAGTTGCGCACAATGAGCACTTTGCTCTGGTGTCTGGCCAGACACTGCAGGGCAGTGTGGGTTCAGCCTCACTCAAACTCACAAAGCCCAAGTCAAAACTCTGGGATTTCCACTTTCACCAGGCTGAAATAGGGTCCTCATTGCTCATGCTTGGCAGTGTCTGAAAAGTCCTCACAAAAACATTCGTCTCTACCCAGAAATAAAGGGACCCCATGGACATACACACACTTCACACCACAGCCCTGTGGGAAGTATCAGTGGTAGCTGATAAGTTCTCATTCCCTGGTGATTGGATATCCACCGCTGCTGATGTAATAAGCCAGTCAAATTGAATTAATAAATCCAGGTTTAATGAACAGAGCAAAGCACTCCTGGGTGACCCTCAGGAAGGCGGGAGAGGAATCATACAGTCAATATGGCAACCAGGTCCTAAGTAGCCTATAGGTGTGGTCTTGAGCAGCCCTGGAAAGGGGCTGTTGGCAGGCTTTCTGAGTGGAGGGGCAAGGTCTGGGGAGGGAGGAAGAGGTGGGGTTTCCACCTAATCACCCCAGACTCTCTGGGTACATGGATGCCAGGGGCTCAGGTGGAGCTTCTACCACAGCAGCAGTGTCAATGGAAAGGCAGAACTCCCAAACGTGCCCAGCAAAAACAAGGATCCCCACCCCCCAGTTCCAAACTTCAACAGAAATCCTGGGAACAGCCTAGTTATCTACCCTGACTTGATAACTATGAGAAAGCAATCTGATTTCTCAGACGGCACTGGAAGAATTAGGGAAAATAGAAGCTATAAATAAGTAAGATTCAGAACTTGAAATCTCCCCAAGATGTTCCAGTTTGAGACAATGATCATTATTCACACTAAGAATCAAGTCAAGCTGAGTGGGGAAAAAGTACCAATAGTTTTAAACAATGAAATGATGGCTATGTCCACACTCTGACAGCCTTGATAAGCAGGCATCATAAACGATGGATATGCTCACACTCTGACAACCTTGATAAACAGGCATCATAAAAAATACTTCAACAAGCATATGCCAAAGGCATATGAGGCAAAACACAACAAAAACTTCAACAAAAGTTCAAAAATCAAATGGAAAATTTTGGACTAAAAAATAAAGCAATAGAAAAGTTAGTGAATGGGATGGGGCGTGAGGCATGGAGGAAAGAGACAGTGAATGCAACGATCTAAGAGAAGTTACCCAATCTGAGGACCAAGGGAAACACTTGACATTTTTAAATGAACCATAGAGCTACTTTAAGAATCTAACACTTAGACATCAGAATCCTAGACAGAGAGGAAAGAAATGTGGGGCTGAAAAAGAATTTGAAGAAGTAGTGACCCAAACTAGTTAGTGTTCCAAAAGATGGAAAGCTACAGATTTGGGAAGTTTCAGTGGATAAAAAAAGTCAAAAGATATCTACACCAAGAAATATATAGGCAGGTGTTTGATAAAATAAAGACAGAGAAAAATCATTTTAAAAACACCAAGAGATTGCTTACAAGGAAAAATAACAATTCGAATGGCAAAATATTTCTCATCAGAACCACTGGGGTCATAAGCAGGTGATGTGCTTTTTTCCTTGAGGAAGTGACATGACATTTTCCACTGGAATGACATAACATTGTTCACCATTTTTTTGAAAAAAAGAGACCTGCCATCTAGAATCTTATATTCCCTTGAAAATGCCCTATTAAAGTGATGGAAAAAATAAAGACATTCACACATGAATAAACTCAGAGAATTTGTTGTCAGGAGGCTTAACCTAAAGAGAGATTTCAGGAAGTGCTCAAAACAGAAAGGAAATTGTCAAGTAAGATATCTCGAAACAGCACAAAGGAGGAAAGAACATGGTGAGAAAAATAAGGGGAAGGATGATACTTTTTCTCCTCTTAAGAAAAATATACCACTGTCTGGTATGGTTTTATACATAAGGGTGGTGCGGGACAATTCTGTATTCTGTCAATCATGTTTTAAATAAATGCTGATTGGCCAGGCAGGTAGTATAGGCAGGAAAACCAGACAGGAAGTAGAGGTGAGAACAGGAGAATTCAGGGAAGAAGGAAGCTCTTCCCACACTCCTGCCCAGTCCACCAGGATGTGAGCTGCCCAGCTGAGAAAAGGTACCGGCAATGTGGCCAACATAGATAAGAACAATTGGTTAATATAAGTTACAAGAGCTAGTAAGAAGACTGAGCTAATGGGCCAATCAGTTTATAACCTAATGTAGACTCTCTGTATGATTTTCTTTGGGACTTGCCGGCTGCGGGGTACCGGGCGGGACAGAAACCCCAATGAGCAGGCCCCTCATGTTACATAAGGGCAACAAATATGTAAGGCAATCATACATAGGAAAGAGGATAGACCAAAGTAAGGTAAGAGAAGGTTTCTGCACATCTCTTGAACTGGTAAATTACAGGCACTAATGAGATTGTGTGTTGTGTGTGTGTGTTTGTGTGTGTGTGTTCAAATTAAGGAAAACAACTTCAAAGGCTAGACAAAGAAGTATACTAAGCAACATTATAGGTAAACAAAATGGAATTCTAGATAATGTTCAAGTAACTCAGAAAAAGTTAAGAAAAATGAAAGAACATATAACACAGAGATCAAACGGAAACCAATAAATGAAATGGAAGGTGTACAGGCTGGACAGACAACTCAATCAGCAAAGTACTTGCTGAGTTCAATTCCCCAAAACCCACACTTAAAAGAAGCTGGGCATGATG
This sequence comes from Dicrostonyx torquatus, assembly GCA_028555095.1. Classification (NCBI taxonomy): domain Eukaryota; kingdom Metazoa; phylum Chordata; class Mammalia; order Rodentia; family Cricetidae; genus Dicrostonyx; species Dicrostonyx torquatus. Next base: position 6,401,299 of record JAQHUG010000052.1, read on the forward strand.
GCACATACTTATAATCCCAGTGTTGAGGAAGACAGGAGGGTCTCTTGGGCTCACTAACCAGCCAGCCTAGCCTATTTGGAAAGGTGCAGGACAGTGAAATACCCTGTCTCAAAATTTATAAAAGAAAGAGCAGAGGTGAGGAGAGGGGAGAGGAGGGGAAAGGAGAAGAGTAGAAGGAAGGGAAGGAAAGGGAGAGGAGGGGAGGGGAGGGAAAAATGGTAAACAACACCAGAAGAGTACCACCCCAGATTACATGGCCTCCATAGGCACATGCATACATACACAGACACACATACACATAGAGACACCACACACACCAAAAACACGGCAGATAAGAGCTTGAGTATATCAACAAGGATAAATATATATAGATAAAGTCACCAACTATATGCTGCTATGCTACATACAGAAAAAAATTCCACTTTTAGGAATATTGTTCTGATGAGCAATAAAGAAGGTGAAAGTAAAATCATGGGGAAAAACAGACTGGAATCACAGAAATCAAGACTTGCTCATTAATATCAGGTAAAGTACACTTGAGAGCAAAGGAAATTGCCAGACACATAAGGAGCATAATGGAAAATCATCAGGAATATAAGAATACCTGTCAATGCCATTAACCGCCAGCATCTCATACACATCTGTGACTATTTCACTCAAAAAGCAGCAAAACGCACATTTTGCCCAAGCGCAGGATCCCTTTTGAAATCTGAACCTTTACAGACTGTGTCCTCTCATCACAGCGGCATCACACTAGAAATCAGTGACTTCCAAACAATAATAAAAATCTCTAGGCAGCGTGCTATAAAAAAAAAAAGCATAAGGATCAAAACAGAAGTCTCAAAAACAAGTCAGGAATCTTCATGGAAATCAACTGAAAACCCAATATATCAAACTATAATATATACCAAATATATTGAATTAAGGCAGCATTGAGGAAGAAATCTGTAGCACTACAAGCCTGCATTTTAAAAAATCACTAGCAACAAATTAAGCTTCAATACTAAGAACCTAGAAGAAAATGAGAGAAAAGTTAGGTCCAAGACAAGCAGAAGGAAGAAAACAGCAAAGATAAACCCTGAAACTAGGGAGAACTAAACACAGGTAAATGCAAAACAGAGTTAGATGCCTGAACAGCTCAATAAAGTTTACAATGCTGATAAAGAGCTAAGATAAATAGAATCTTCCGGTATCAGCGATAAAACAGCAATGTAACTTTGAAAACATCCAAAGGATAGGAGAATGCCACAAGCAACTCTTTTCATCTTAGCTTGACAAATTATTTGAAATGGACTGGTTTTCACACACACAAAAAAAAAAGCCATCACAGTTTGCCTAATCTAAAATAGATAATCTGAATAGTCCCCTACTAATAATGCAACTTACTTGTTTTAAAATTCCTCAAACAGAAATAGCCAGGTATAGATGGTTTAACTGAAGAATTGTTACAGGCAAATTAAGAACAATTCTATACAATATCTCCCAAAAAAGAAGAGGGTGAAAACAAAATGAAAAGAAAATTAAATCTTAACAAATACAAATGAATGAATTCTTAGCAAAATATTGCCAGTTGAAACTCAATAATATACAAAAAGACACAATACCACCAGGTAATGCCACCCTTATGCCAGGGATGCAAAGATGGCTCTATTTGTAAAATCAAGTACTGTGTTCCACCATATTAAGAAGCTAAAGAAGAAAACAACTTGGGGCTGGAGAGTTGGCTTAGTGGTTAAGAGCACTAGCTGCTCTTTCAGAGGTCCTGAGTTCAATTCCCAGCAATCATATGGTGGCCCACAACCATCTGTAATGAGATCTGATGCCCTCTTCTGGCCTGCATGTCTACCTGCAGGCAGGACATTGTATACATAATAAATAAATAAAATCAAAGGAAGAAGAAGAAGAATCTATGAAGAAAAGGCCTTTTACTAAATTCAGTAACAATTCATGAGTTTAAAAATCTGATAAAATGGAGCAAAGGGAACTTTATCTACTTGTGAAATGGCATCTATCATGAAGCTATAGCTCAAATCATACCATGTGAAATAAAACTGAATGTGTCCTTCATTCATTTGTTTGTAAGCTGAGACTGCTCATTTTCACGACCACCCAGACCCAAATAATGACACAAAACTACATTAATAATAACAGTGTTTGGCCATTGGCTCAGGTTTATTCTTAGCTAGCTCTTATATCTTAAATTAACCCATTTCTAGTAATCTGTGTATGAGGATAAGGCTTGGTTACCAGTAAGGTTCCAACATATTTCTCCTTCAGCAGCTACATGGTGTCTCTGGCTCTGCCTTCTTCTTCCCTGTATTCATCTTAGTTTTCCCACCTAGCTCTATTCTGCCCTGCCATAGGCCAAAGCAGCTTCTTCATTAACCAATCAATGGTATTTATAGCATACATAAATCCCACATCATTTGCTCTTCATTCAGTAGAGAACAATATAAGAATATATATTCTGGCCACTCATTTGTGGTCATAATTTTAGATGGGAGGATTAAGCTAAAAACAATTTTGAAGTGAAAGTTATGCAGTTTGGTGGGGAGAAAAAGTATAACTGTTCGTATTTATGAGTGGTTTGACTGTGGAGAAAAACACAAGAAAATTTGAAAGAAATTTTAAAATGCCACTTGGTATTAGATGTACATGTAAAAATCACTCGTGTTTTTATATGAACTAGTGACCCCCCCTTCCTTTTAGTTCCACTTTGTATGGTCTTAACTGACTATCCTCCACTACTATGTTAATCCAAGACTACTATGTGAAGTATGCCATCAACTAACAATTTTTGAGTTGCAAATAATGCACCATTTGGGGTTTTGAGCAAGCAGTTAAATCTCACACCAGCCATCTTCACTCCTCTTGGGATGTGAATTACACCTCTGTCCAGCATAACCCACCATTAGTCACCTAGTGGCCATCAGACCAGCTGTCATGCTATGTGTGTTCCAGTCACCTTTGTCTTACCAAACACATGATCACCCATTTGGATGATTGGACTCAGCCAGAGAGATGCTTCAAAGGACATCTCTTAAGTGAAAAGGAAAAGGCTCTCAAATTAATAAGGAAGAAAAAAAATGTATAGCCAGGTTGCTAATATCCCTAGCAAGAGTGATTCTCCTACCAGTTAAACTGTTAAGAAAAAATAAGTTTGTGCTGTTTCTATATTTCAAACTACAAGATTACAGTCCTGTAATTTAGTACTATCGGGAGAATAGTCAATGGGAGCCATACTTGGGTTTTGAATGACTGATGAATACTCGACAGGGGGGGGGGGGATATGGAGAGAGAGAGAAAAAGAGAGAGCGAGCTCATCAGATCAGGTGCTCAAAACAGCCTGTAGAAATCTACCTGGGCAAGACCCTCTAAGGCAGCCAGTTGATGTTTCCTGCAGAGAGCCCCAGGAGAGCTAGCGCAGAACATCTCCTTGGGAGAGGCTTCCAAGTAAAGGAACAAGTACAACAGATGGAGATGGCATCATCATCAAATTAGGCACATGTGACATTCAGCAAAAGCCCACTGGGAGGTTGAGGAGTGAGGCTGCGGATGAAGCTTTCCCTCAGGCAGTGTTTCCCACCTTCCGACCTGCAGGCTCTTTTGTACTGGAGGATAAACAAGGTACCTCTGCTGGAAGTGGCTTGCCTTCTGGCTGTTTTCAGCGGTGATGATTTTTACTGTTGGGCTGTTTTGCTGTTCTCTTTCCTGCCACAGATAAGGGAGCCAATTCATCCACAGGCAAACACAGGAGGACACTTTGAGACAAGCACGCCTATGTCTGAAATGGGACTGGGTAGCCTCCCTTCCAGAGTCAGTGGCTCAAGTAGGACAAGATAATTTTACTAATAAAATGCTCATTACAGCATACCTGCTTCAAGCAATGGAAAATGCTTGAAGTTGCTAAATATGCAGTTAAAAAGGAAGAAACAGGTGGACTCACAGGGACTGAACTGGCAACCAGGGAGCCTGCATGGGACCAACCTAGGCTCTCTGCATGTGTTACAGTTGTGTAACTTAGTCTTCCTATAGGACTCCTAGAAGTGAGAGCAGGGGGCGTCTTTGACTCTGTTGCCTGATTTTGGGACCCATTTCTGATGCAGGATTGCCTCCTCCAACCTCGGTGGAGGAGGGAATGCCTACTCTCATTGTACCTTGATATACTATGGCTAACCAATATCCATGGGATGCCTGCCTGTATCTGAAGAGAAACAGTGGAGAAAGAGTGTCTGGTGGGGGTGGGAGGGGAGGTGGACTGGGAAGAGGGGATGGAGGGGAAGCTTTGGTTAGTATATAAAAACAAGAAAATAAATTTTTAAAAGTTATAAATAAAAAAGAAAAATAAACCAAATAAAAAGTAATAATTAGCCGGGTGGTAGTGGCACACGCCTTTAATCCCAGCACTCGGGAGGCAGAGGCAGGCAGATCTTTGTGAGTTCGAGACCAGCCTGGTCTACAAGAGCTAGTTCCAACACAGGCTCCAAAGCCACAGAGAAACCCTGTCTCGAAAAACTAAAGAAAGAAAAAAAAAGTAGCAATTTTAAAAAGGAAGGAACAGGAAACATTATAACTTGTAAATTAACTTGATCATGAGTATGTTTGTAGAAGGAAAAACATAGTCTATGTACCTACAATTAATGAATGAACTTCCATCTGCAATTAAGGGATGGAGGAAGGAAAGGGAAAGCGGGGAGGTGGGGAGGAAGGAAGGCTAGTAATGTACAGGATTACTTGTATACTGGGTGGTACATGATGTTGATAAAAGAAATTAAAGGAGATTTAAACAAATAGAAAGGGTAGCATAATGTTTGTAGTTGGAAGATTCAATATATTAAAATGTAAATTCTATCCAAATTGACACAGAGGTTTAAGATAGTGCCTACCAAAACCTCAACAAGATTATTATTCCCAGATACAGACAAGAGTAATCTAAATTGTATTCAGAAACATGAAAGAACTAGAAGAGCTAAAATAATATTTTAAAAACAAAATAGAGTGAGAAAACCTAACTACTGGGTTTCAAAGCTTGCACATCAGTGGCATGTGGTGGTTAATCCCAGCAGGTGGGATGCTACAGTGGGCAGACCATCGTGAGTTCAAAGCCAGGCTGAACTATGCAATGAGGTCTAGGGAAATTTTGGCTACAGAGCAAAATACACTCTAAACAAAAAGACTTACACAGCTCCAGTAAGTAAGACTGTGTGATGTTAGTAAAGAAGAAGAAGCACATTGTTGACAGAATGAGAAAGATCAGACTTACACAAACATGGAGCAATTCATGAAAGGGCCTTTGTAGAAAACGGTTCTGGAGCAATAGGACAGCCATAAGGGGAAAAAAAATAGGAGAGAAAAACCTTAAAGCAGGTCCCAGGCCTGTGTAACAATCAACTCAAAGTAAATCATAGACTCATATACAAATTCTAAAACTAAGAAAGGTCTAGTAAGAAATGGGATTATGTCTTTAAAATACATAAAATGATTCTTAAAACTTAAAATTGATAGACTAGGCACACACAAAAAAAACCTCTCTTCAAAAGGATGGAAGGACTACAACAGAAAGAGATATCTGCAAAGATGCATCTGACAAAGGCCTGGGACCTGGGGCACGAAGAATATTCACTATCAAAAATAAAAAAAAAAGGAGCCAATTAGAGAACGGGCAAGGACATCACACTTGGAGAGATACAGAGAGTGCATGAAAAGGTGTTCCATATCATCAGTCAACAGGGAATGCAAAATAAAGCCAGAAGGAGCTGTCGGCATATGCCTATCAGAATAGCTACGACAAAAAATCCTGACACCCCCAACACTCTGGAGAAACCAGATTACTCATTTGTCGTTGATTCTTGATGAGAACAACAATATAAGGCCACTTCAGGAAACTGCTTGACAGTTTATTCTTTTAAAAGGGAAATGAAATGTGCGATTGCCATATGACCCAGCAATTACACTCCTGAACATCTGTTCCAGGGAAATAAGGACGTGTTCACATGGAAACCTTTACATAAATGCCTGCACCAACATTATTTACAACAGCCACAGCCTGGGGGGAAAATGGACAGCTTTTAAGTGACTAGTCTAACTGTATTACACCATGCCATGAAATACTACTCAGCAATAAAAATGCATGGACTATGGATCCACACCACTACTTAATGAACCCCAGGGAACTTTGCTGAGTGAAAAAAGCAGTCAGCCCAGAGGCTGCACTGCTGAATAAAAGCAGGTCTCAGCCTGTGGGTCGCAACCCCTTTGGGGGATCACATATCAGATATCCTGCATATTGACATTACAGATATTTATCTTACTATTCAGCAAAATTGCAGTTAAGATGTAGCAACAAAAATAACTTATGGTTGGAGGTCACCACAACATGAGGAGCCGTATTAAAGGGTCATGGCATTAGGAAAGTTGAGAACCACTGCTGTAGGCCATTCCTAGAACCATTCTTAAAATGGAGAAAGATTTAGGGCTCGGCAGAGTTTAAGAGAGGGTATGGTTGGAAAGGAAATGGGTGTCACTCCAAATGGGCAGTAGCAGGGACCCCGGTGGTGATGGCAGTCTGGATCTTGATTTCATAAACAATAATCTCAAGGTCAAGGTATCACACTATAGCTCAGCAAGGACGATCACTAAGGAAACATGACCAAAGTGTTTTTTGGCTTTCATTAGACTATATCTTACAACTGCATGAAAACTGATAGCTGTACGTTTTAAGTTTTTTTTTTAAGTTGACACCAGAAGAAATTCTAGCTTCCAGGATGCCAACCATTAAGCTGGGAGGTCAAATGCATGAGCCCACAGGAATGACAGAAGCAAGCATCCTGGTTTCTAAGTGATACTAAGTGACTCAGGGGACTAGAATGAATAGACCCCTTCTCCAAGGTGTCCAGACTGGACAAGAGAGGCGCTCCATGGAAGGCTATGTGTGTGCTGCCCATCCCAGAGCCCTCTCCCGCAGGAGACCACATTAGTACCACGGTGTGCTGAGGGCACAGATTGCCTCATGAACACAAGAGCAGGGTGAGGCTGGGCCACTTCATAGGGTACTCCACCCACAAGCTACAAACTCAAAACACTCAAACCCGAAAAGGCCACCAGCAAGCCTCTAGCACAGGACATGCTCTGAGAGAACCTGGGTTTCCATGATATTCTTGGGAGAAAGACTTATCAATCCCATTAGTTCAGGAAGTAGTTTCCATCCCTTCTAACAAATTGTTGTGCACATGGATGGGGAACACACTGTGATAGTCAACAATTAAGAATCTAATTAACTGTTTAAATTAAAATTTTGTGATTTTTTATCAGCCAAAGAACCCTGTTGCCATGTAACTCCTTTTTTATTTTTATGCTAAATTGGTTCATAATATTTATATGTCTATTCATACGGGGTACCTAATGATAATTTAGTGCAAACATGCACATCTCATTTCTTCAAACGTTTATCATTTCTATGTGACAAAGATCTTCAGATTCTACTTATTTTGTGATCTGTCAAGAATTGCAACCAACACTTTCCCTTCTGTACTACAAAACATGAGAATTAATTTTCCAATCAACCTGTACTGTGAGACCCTCTAGCTTCTCTCTAGCCTCTACCAACCCTTCTTAGTCCATAATGATCACTGTCTTACCTTCTTATTCTATGCAATTGACCTTTTCGACCTCCACTAATGAATGGGAACGTGTAGTACTTGTATCCTTATGTGTAACTTTTTTTACTTAATATAATGTTCTCTCATTATATGTTGCCACAAGTGACAGATGTTTTATTCTTTTTATGGCTAAGAAATATTCATATACATCACATTTTATTTACTTATCTATTGATGGACAGCTCAGTTGATTTGCTGTCTTGGCATTGTGCCTGGGCCACAACAGACACAGGACTGCAGGTCCTTTGTACTTCCTTGGATATGTACTTAGTAACAGGATTGCTGAACTGCATGGTAAGTGTTATTTTAGCACCTTGAAGAACCTATCTATAGTTTTCTGTAAATATTACACTGGGGTGTAAATTAATATACCAGTGATGCATAAGAGCATCCATATTATCCATCATGACCAGCGATGGATACGAGCTTCCATATTCTGCATCATGACCAGCGATGTATAACTACTTCCATATTCTGCATCATGACCAGTGATGGATAAGAGCTTCCATATTCTGCACCATGATCAGCAACGTATAAGAGCTTCTTTTCGCATTCTGTACCATGACCAGTGATGTATAAGAGCTTCCATATTCTGCATCATGACCAGCAATGTATAAAAATATCCACATTCTGAATCATGACCAATGATGTATAAGAGCTTCTTTTCGCATTCCTTACCATGACCAACAATGTATAAGAGCTTCCTTCTCATTCCGTACCATGACCAGTAATGGATCAGAGCTTCCACATTCTGCATGATGATAAGCATTCAGTTTTACCTCTTGGATAACAGCCATTCTAACTTGGGTAAGATGATATCTCATTGCATTTTTATTAGCATTTTTCTGATATTTGATGATGCTGAGCATATTTTAATATATACATTGGCAATTTACATATCTTCTCTTAAGAAATGCTCATTTTTCAAACAGATTGGGTGTTGTTGTCACTGCTGTTGTTGTTTGAAGGTTCATATAGTCTTCATCTTAATTCCCAATAAATAAGCAGTTGGTAAATATTTTAACCCATGTTGAAGGCTGTCTGTTCACTGTGTTCTTTGTTAGCTATATTAGACTCTCCTTTGCCTATTTTTTCTCTTGGTGTCTAAGCTTTGTGGGTCATGCTAAGAAACCTTTGCTCCAAGTGCCTTGAGATGTGTCATCTATTTTCATTTCCAGCACTTTTATAGCTTTAGGGCCTTTACTTTCTGGAGTTGATTTTTTTTGGTTGTGAGCCTAGCCTTTAACGGCTGAGCCATCTCTCCAGCCCATGGAGTTGATTTTTTTATATAGTGAGATGGTAGGGTTCATCTTATTCTATATAAGTACATCTGGTTTTCACCTCCTCCTTTGCAATAAATTATCTAGGAAATAAATTTAACCAAGGAAATGGATTATCTCTGCAATGAAAATTATAACAGTAATGAAAGGAATTGAAGAGAGAGGAAGAGAGCAAGAAAGGGAGAGGGATGGCAGGCAGGGGGGAAGAGGGAGGGAGGAAGGAAGAAGGGAGAGGAGGAGTCTCGTGCAAAGAATGAATATTAAAACATCCTTCCTACTTTAGGCAATCTATAAATCTATAGATTTATTGTATCTCCCCCATTAAATTATCAATGAAAATTTTCACAGAGACAGAAAAATAAACAAAACTTTTCTAGAATCATAATCAAAGAAATCCTGAGCCCCAAATCAAGCTGGATACAGCCCAGTACTTGTCTTCAATACATGCGGTAAAGCCAATGTACAGAAAACAACACACGGACTAAATGACCAGAGTAGAGAATCCAGAAATTAAGAAACTAAGTATGTGCAGCCAACTGACATTTGCCAGAGTTTGAAGAATGGCACTAGAGAAAGGAGATTATCTTCAATAATGGTCCTAAGAAGGCTGAATAGTCACCTTTCACTTTAGATAACAAGAAGCACTCTTTGAAAAATTTGAATATAGGGGTGCTAGAGACGCGGCTCAGTGGTTAAGAGCACTTGGTGCTCTTGTAGAGGACCTGGGTTCAGTTTCCAGCAGCCACATGCTGGCTCACAACCATCCATAATGCCAGTTTCAGAGGATCCAATAGACACATATATGGCACATATACATGCATGCAGGCAAAACATACATATGCATAAAGTAAAATAAATAAATCTAAAACAAGATGAGTTTTGAAAACAACAATTATAATACATTCCTAACTTCTACCAGATTTAAGAGATCCAAAAGAATTCCTACCAATCCCTAGTTGGATATATGCAGTGGTAAAGAGATCACCACCTTGCCAAACAGCTCCTCTACCAATGCACACAAGAATTGGACATAATTCAAAGACCAAAGGCCTATACCCAAATTTGGCTAGGCTAAAGAACCAAAGTAGGGTCTTAAGATGTACAGCTGCTCTATTTCTTCAGATGTATTTGGAGCCTGCAGTGAGTACCAAGACTGATTAATGACGATAGTAATGATTGCTCCTACTTTTATCAATTGTTAACTATGGAAACAGTACTGTGGTATTCTGCTCAGAGATCTCTCTAACACTAAGGGAAGCTAATTAGCATTGCTGTGGCACAAGAGAGGAATTAGAGGCTCAGAGGTGGGGAGGAACTTGCCCAGGATTATCACAGGACCTGATAAGTAATGAGCTACGATTTGACTGCAGTCCCACCTGACTGGTACCTATTCTTAAGTAAAGTGATACAAAACACTTTCGCATGACAGGTGCTTGATAGACAGGCTGTCCCTTCTCAACACTAACTTCCAGCTCTTACTGAAAGTACAGCATCTGGAGTCAAGTGTTAACCTTGAACATGTCCTGGTCACCCAGTGTAACTAGGGCTCCCATCAACCCATGATGTCTCACACAATGAGCTCCCAGGAAGCTTCTGTAACTGCCCCCAGGATGCGAAGGACATGAGAGCCACACATCTCTTAATTTCTCATAAACCAAAAGGCCAGCTTGGGCTATAACACCTACTGTCAAGTAAACACTGAGAGAGCTCTTTATAGGGATGTTTCTGATGAAATGGTATGAATTTTTTAAATCATAATAGATACTGTTATACTAAAATATATCATTTTACATTCCCACCAGCAATATATGAAAATAAACATTATTCTAAGAATTCTACATAACATTCACAAAAATGTCTACCATATATTTCAAATGAAAAAGAGAGAAAGGAAGTGTATGTTTTTATGCAACCTCTGCTTTTTATAAAAAGGATACGCAATAATTAAGGGATACCATGAATGTGGGAAACATGGGCAGGTAGGAAATGAGCTCTTAGTAGTCTTTATTCCTAAACAGTGGAGATAATCGACCATAGTCACAATTTTTTATAAGACTTCCTCTTACATTTGTAAGCAGAAGGAAAAAATGTTCAACTTATTTCTTAGGAAAAATAAAGTAGATAATGATAAGTAACTAAATGTGAAACAAAACGTCAGCTTTGCGTACAGAGAAAATGCAACGCAGAGGCTGTTTTCCAGGGTGGCTTTCCAATAGCAACCCAGGTGAAAGCACTGCTCAAGCAGCTGGGGAACACGCTTTCTAGTTCACCCCTGATCCTGAAGCACCCAGGGCCTCGCGAATTCTTAGGTCAATGTGGTTACTATGCTATCATACCAATTCAAAAAGAGTACACGTTCCCTAAAACGACAGTGTTTAAGCTGCCACTTTCCTTCTAAAAACACACAGCCTTGCTGGCTCTTTGGGTTTTTGTCATTTCTAAATTTAGTTCTATGCAAATGTCCCTATAGAACTTCGCCTGCAGTAACAAATTGATAGATGCAGTGTTTCAACTTTTTATTCCCTTACACACTCTATGTTCATCTGATGCCAAGTGTACTACATGTCGAAGATAGGACAGCTTCATGCTACTGTTTCCTTAGCCACATATTATATGTGGCTCTACAAATCACCTTTTCTTCTCAAACTGCTTTGAACAATTTTATACAGAAAATTTTTATGGCTTGAATAATTTCTTAAGAGATATTCCAAGAAATAGAATTTCCAAGTCAAAGGGAACAAACTTTCTCTACGGCGCATATCCTACGTATTGAAGTCCCTCCCCTGGGATGCCTCTACAGGGTACTGAACAGACAATGCTTCACTCTGCCAACATCTAGCTGGTACTGGGGGTTCTTTAACTGAGTAGTGAAAAATGCTACCCTGCTTTAATTTGCATTGCTTTGATTGCAAGTGAAGTTTTAGTGGTTTTCCGTATGTTTGCTAACAAGTGGCATTTCTTCCCATGGTTTGTTTTATCATGTTCTTTACACATTTGTGCACTGGAAATGATCAGTGTATTTAAACTCTATTGTCTATAAACTCTTCTATTACAAGTTCCCTTCCTTGCTGACTGACATTAGCTCCTATGTAAAGCAATATTACCAATGACATCTTGGCTCTACATAATGCTACCCACGCACACGCACACACACACAGGGTGTTTACAACTGTTATATTCACCAAGCCAATAAAACTTGTAGTTCCCACTTTACAGAACAGAAAGGAAAGACCCAAAGCAGAGAGAATTTCAGAGCCAAATAACCCTAAGTAGTAAAGAGAGGACCAGAATGTGCCCTTCGGTTCCAGGAGGGCAGCAACCCAGTGGTTAGGAGTACAGGCCTATAATGCAGCTCTTCTCCCCAGTGGGTAAGAACTCTACAGGGAAAGAGAAAGGGTCCAACAAACTAATGGAGATTGAAGCCATGTTTAGGTCCTGGCCTATAGCATCTTCACTATAAATTCTTTACTTTCCAAATAATTGCTGATACTGTCAGGGCAGGACACCCTGCTGTGCCCTGGGGATGCACAGAGGAGCCAGAATTCAGAGTCTGGAATAGGAGAGCAACAGATACCCAGCAAATTCTCAGGTAGAGGGATAGAGCAAAAACATGCACTAGGCAGTGAGAGAGGGCTCAGCTCCGGCCCTTTGTTTTGACCAGGCCAGAATCTGCCACTCAAGGTCAAATTCATCTTTTTGAAGTTCCACATTTGACACCATCCAGCTCCTCCAACCCAATGTCATCCATGAAGGGTCACTGACCAAATGCAATGACTCTCACAAATCGTCCCTCATCCCATCCATCATGCCCTTTCCTGTGCCTCTCTTCTCAGCAGGAGGAACCATGCAGCTCCTGAGTGTGTGTCTGATCATTTCTGTCCGCAAGCTCAGCCATCCATCCCCAAGATCTGATTGCTTCCAGGGGGCAGAAAGCTGCCCTCTGATGTCTCCACGCTCAGGAGCTACTGCTGCTGCACAGCAAGAGGCAGCCTTTGGTATTTTAGAGGTCCTGTACTGCACCTGGCTCCCGAGGAACGTTAGTGGGTGTTTGGGGTTAAACTTAAGTCCTCTCCCTGACAAAGAGTTGGGCTTGCAATGCCATCAGTTCTTCCAACTTGGCAGGTCACTGGTATAGGGTAAGAAATTCGTACCCAATCCCTAGCATGAAGGAGCTGGAGAAAACATGCGTGCTGTGGGTCAGAGCAAATTCAGACAGCTTCTGACTCTAGGCAAGCAATGGCCTCCCCAGGATCTTAGGGCCTTATCTCTGAGACCATAACTAAAGATTTACCATATAAGAGTCACCTTCAGACACATAGCTGAATCACCAGTTCTGCCAAGAGCATTCACTCCAGAGTAATAACAGCCACCAATTACTGCGCACTCCCCATGTACAGGACTGTACTTGAAAACACGACTCACAGATCACCACAATAAATTCTTAGCATGGTCCTATTCAATCACTTAGCCAAATATTTACTGAGGTTTTTTTTTTTTCTAGGCAGTAGAGATACGGGAATGAACAGAACAGATGGGATGTCACTGCTCGGGCAAAACTTTCACTCCAGCAAAGAAAACAGAAAGTAAATAGGATTAATAAATGAAATGTATAATAAGCGATTAAAGTCACACAAGTTCAGGGAAAGAAGCAGAGGGGAGGGTTAGGAAACAACAGGCTAGGCAATAAGGACTTAGCAATATGATCAGGGAAGGGCTTACTGGGGCTATAAGGGGCTACTTTTATATTCACTGTGTAACCCCATGGGTGAGTTATACTATTACCTGACCTGCTGTAGCCAATAGTATGGTACCTGATGTGACACAAGCAAAGGTTTGATACAACAGTGCAAGGACTTGTCATCTTGTACTCTTGCCAAGACCAAAAGTATAGCCCTTAGGTAACTGCTGCTCCTTCAGTCTACATAGGCAGCCAAGGTGCTAAAAGCAGGGTCCATGGATTCCACCCTGAATGAGACACACAGCCAACCTAAAGTGGGCTAGAAGAAGTCCTGAGGATTACGTAACCATCTGTGAATGAGATACACAGCCAACCTAAAGCGGTCTAGGAGATGTTCATGCAAGTGAGTCTTGGGGCTCACTTGCTCATCAGCAACTGACGGAGACTTCAGAGCAAAGACTCTGAGGAAGGGGAACAGGAAGTGGTTCCAAGTAGAGGAGCACACATGTGCGAAGTCACATTCATGGACAATTGTCACACGCTCAAGAAACAGCGAGGAAAGCCTGGCAGGTGGAGCGTAGGGAGGAAGGAAGGTAATAGAGGAAGAGGAGGTCAAAGAGAGGGTAAACGGCTGGGTCGGGCAAGAGCGTAGAGGTTGATGGAGCATATAACTCATCCTCCAAACCAGCACACATTTTTTAAACTGAAGCATAATTTGCACAAAGGAAAATGCATTTCTTTCCCATGTACAGTTCTTTGAATCTGACAAATTTAGACAGGGATGTAACCAACACCATAATCAAGTTACAGAACAGTGTCATCACTCACAAAATTTCCTTTGTGGCTCTGGGTACTTGATTCATGTAGCCTCAGCCTTGGTAACACTGGGCAGTTGGTTGCCCCTATGGTGTGCTGGTTCCAGATTATCATACAATTAGAGTAGAAGTCTAAGGCTCTTTTTAATGAGCCTGGCTCTTTTCACTCAGCATATGTGCCATGTGTACCCATGTGCCATGTGTGTCCAATGTTTGTTCCCTTTCAATAGTGATATTCCATTGTAAATATGTACTATCGTTTATAATCCATTTGCTAATAGAAGGACATCAGGGTATTCCTAGTTGAGTATTATTTTGAATATACTTACATGTGTAGTGGTTTGAAAGAAAATGGTCCCCAATAGGCTCATAGAGAGTGACACTATTAGGAGATTTGGCCTTGTTGGAGTAGGTGTGGCCTTGTTGGAGAAGGTATGTCACTGGGGGTGGGCTTTCACTTCCTACTGCCTGCAGATCAAGATGCAGAATTCTCAGTTCCTTCTCCAACACCATGTCTGCCTACATGCGGCCATGCTTCCCACCATAAAGATAATGGATTAAACCTCTGAACTGAAAGCTAGCCCCAGTTAAGTGTTTTCCTTAATAAGAGTTGCCGTAGTCATGGTATCTCTTCACAGCAATAGAAACTTAACTAAGATAGCATGCACATTTACCTAGAGAAAACCAGAACACAGTTAAGTAAATAATAGCTCGGTTAGGAAAGCATTTGCCTTGTAAGCATGAGGACTAGATTTTGATCCTCCAGAACCCATGTTTTAAAAGTTGGGAATGGTATTGCACAACTGTAACCCCAGTTTGGGAAACAGAGATCGACAGAGCCCCGAGGCTTCCTGGCCACCCAGCCTAGCCTATTCTGTGTGTTTCAGGTTGGTGAGAGACCCTGTCTCAAGAAAACAAGGAAGATGCAACCTGAAGAATGGTTCTTTGGGCTGATCTCTGGCCCCTATAAATACACACACACACATCCCCATCACATACATACATACATATATACATACATACACACACACACTTGCACCCACTCACACATACATAAACCCTTACGTACATGCATAATACTAAATAAGTAAATGTTTTAAAATAGAAAACCAGTACATTTTGAAAGTAAAAATTTATTCTTGGACGAGGTATAGGTGGGGAACATCCTGTGCGGTTCATGTGGCTTGGAGTAGAGAATCCAGCTGTTGTCCTGGTGAGACAGAAAAACAAACTGTAGAGCAAATATGTGGTTGGCCGGGATGTTAAGAGGATCTCTTTGGCTGCCTCAGAACACCAAGCTCTAGAGATCAAGGACAGAAGCAGGGGGTTGTTATGTAAGCAGCTAAGAATGATGGTGATTTAGAGCAGAGGAGGGACCACTGGATGGTAAAGAATCTAGAGCTGGCAGAACTGATGAAAAGCTGAGGCTTTGATAAAGATAGCCCAGGACATGAAGGACTAATGAAAAGGCGATGACCCACGTCACAGAGAAGGCATAGGTTCATGCACGGCAGGTCTGGAGTGACAGTCTAGAGTCGCTGCTCACCATGCCATACTACTCATTTTACATTACAGAAAGAACAATGTTCTCCTGCCGAGAAATAATTCACACATGATTCCAGCAACATAGATGTGCCCAGTCCTAGAAGGGCTCCGCCTGGGCCCGGCTGAAGCAAGAAGCCCAAACAGAGAGAATTAAATCTTCCCATTGTGCAATTAAAGTCAGTTATAAGGTCAAGGGAAGAAGAAAAGAGCGGTAGCACAAGGTGAATGAAGGTCAACAGGAAGGTCACAGACCTCTGCATCTTGTATGCTGCACAAAGGACAATGCCAGGAAAGAGGGTACAGCTAGAGTCAGATACCACTCTGTCTCCTAAAGCTGCCCTGAGGCCGAGGACCAGATGGCTCAGGTAATCAATTCAGAGGCCCTAGGTAGATCCATGTAAAGTTAAGTGAAGGCCACAGCCTTTCGGTCCCTGAGCCTTCCTAGGTTCAGTAGCTGGGGCTAGGCACTCCATGTATCACTGAGGGAGGCTCTACTGAAGGGCTCAACGCTCAGAATCCCAGATCCCAAGAACAAGTGTCAGTAATAGGAGCTACAGCCTAGGTAGAGAAGCACTGACGCTGCACAAGCCAGAGGTAATTTTCTACAGCTGGTTCATGCAACACTTTCCTGGAAGACAGGGACAGATTCCTGCTTCATTTAACATCATCTTACACCATGCTCAGCCATTATATAAAATGTTTACAATAGCTGGGAGCCCTTGTAGAACCACATATACTATACCCCCAAGGAGAGTAAGGACAAAGGCAACACCCCCAGGCATATTGATCACTTCCCTCTCCCCAAGTCATGTCATGAAGGAAGCAGAAAGTCATTACTAAGCAAGCTGGGCCAAGTCTTACACACCAGAAATAAATTAGCCATCCAGTGACAGCGCTGGGCACACACTGCAGGGTGTTCCTGGTTCTCTGTAGACACTCATTCATCACCTATCCTGGGCCCCAGAAGAACAGCTCCTTCCACTGGACATTCTTCATACATGTGCCTCTCAAGAGTGACCCAGGAGTCTATTCAAACCACACACACACACACACACACACCTGCACACATGTTCCGCTCTAACATGGAAGTAGACATGATCTCTCTCTCAATCTGCTTCTCTCAGTTTCTTAACTTCCCAGAGTTAGCAAGAAAAGGCTTAGGGAAACCGAGGACAGGGTTTGTATCCATCAGAGTCCTCAAGAGAAACAGAACTGATAGAATGACATTGATTTAGGAAGGGGGTTTATTAGAGAGATTCACAGGCTGTGGTAAAGCTAGTCCAACAATGGGCAGCTAACAGAGGAAAACTGAAGACTCCAGTAGTTTGTCAGTCTGTGAGGCTGAGTGTACCAGCTGCTCTTCAATACATCCTGGAATCCCAGAGAAGCAGGCTCTAATGCCACTGAAGGAATGGATTTGCCACGAAGAACAAGCAGGCAAAGATCAAAAGCTTCCTTTTTCCATGTCCTTTATGTAGGCTTCCAGCGGATGCCCAGATTAAAGGTGGATCTTCCCACCTCAAAAGATCCTGGTTATAGGAGGGTTGTCCTACTTCAAATGACTTAATTGCGAAAAATCCCTCACAGGTGTGCCCAGCTGCTTGGATTTTCATTAATTCCAGATAGTAGTCAGTTGGCAACCGAGAATATCCGTCACAGGGTTCACTCTAAACCACGCAGAAAGGAGACGCTCACTCCTTCTGCAAAACTGCCAGCCAGCCCAGGGTGCACCTGGGCCCCTATCCCCCCTGCACCCTTGCTCTGCAAGTTACCATGTCTCTAGGAACAAGGACTCAGCAGGTGTGTAGGTACCAAGCTCCTAATGAGAAGGCCCAACACTGTCTCTCACACCTGTATCCCCCAGTACATCAGGAACACAACTCAGACTCACCTGTGTAGCTGAGTCCTATTTTCCCTCCCAAAGTACAGGTTCCTGCTTCAAGAATGAGGCAGGCAGGCAGATTGCCACCAGGCTCAGTCAATCTAAAGGCCAGCCCCAGCTGGCATCGGACAGATAACATGTCGCAGAAGGAGCACAGGCTACTTGGGAGCCATACATCAGAAGCAATCCTCAATCAACTGAATGTCAAGAAGCATGCCTTCTTCGGTGGCCTGGACAAACCCAACCCCCAGGTCTTGAGGACAATGGAGCATCTGCCCCTGCAATGTGCCTATACTACAGCATGTACCACACTCAGGAGGCACTGAAACCAGACTGGTCTCATACTGCATAATCTCCTGGGACCTGAGGAAGTGCACTGAACCTGTCCTACAACTGGACAGCATGCTAGAGCGCAGGTGCCTGGGATGTGAGGCGAGGACAGGAAAGAAAAAGATGTAGCACACAAAAGGTGGAAGCAAGCAAGGCCTCCAGCGAGTGACAGGGCTCTGACAGGTTCCCTGCCTCCACATGCCTGCACTTGGCTGCTGAGTTTAATCTACCTGACAGATCAATCCTACCCACTTCTTACTTCATTATTTATTCACATAATTAAAATCACATTTGGAGGATTTTTTTAAAAAAATAGTCATTTCCAGTTACTCTGAACATCTGGATTAAATTCTTGGCTCCTTTCTCACCCATCCCCAGTAAGTTGAAAGAGTGCTTTTCAGCTGAATGGGATGTGTTTTCATAAGTATCGCCAAATACCTAAAAGAAAGACAAAGATGTGGGGCCTGGGGTAAGTTTAATGTGCCCCAAAAGGCAAAGGGATGAAGGAGGATAACTCTATCACCAAGACTAGAAGAACATGGCACACGCCAAGCACAAATGCAAGAAAACTGGGACCCAGAGATGGACGCTCTGCCCGTGGTCTCAGTCAACAGAGCTAAGTTCCTCAGAAGCGACCCCTCTGTTACAGATGCACCCATTCTCCCTGGAACACTGTGAATGTTTGCCATTCTTGCCTCCTGTTCTTCACACAAAACTCTACTTTGAGTACCTGAACTCTGAGGTACAGTTCTCAGTGATGGAAAAAGAATACTCTTCAGGGAAAGCCGAGCTGAAAGTGGCAGCAGCTGCCATTTGCAGTGCTGTTGTGGGCATGTGGAGGCTGTGTTTCCCATTCTTATTGCACTTATGAAGCCCATTCTGCATGCCGAGCACTGGGGAAGAGAGGCAGCAATACTCCCTCTCTGGCAGAGATTAGAATCTAGTGGGCGAGACTGACACTAGTCAAATAGGCATATGATGGATAGATCAGCGCAGTATGAAACATGAGCTCAAAAAAAAAAATCGTGGGTACCAACAGCAAGTTGTCTAAGAAAGGCTGGCCCGAGCAACCATGGGACATGAAAATGACAACAGAGGTAGCAGTGTGTGGAAGGTACAGCGGTAGTCCAGACTGATGCAGGGTCAGAAATCCTTGTGAGAAAGGGATTCCTGAAAGTTTTGGGTTCCAGGCTGAAAGTGACAGTTCCCCAACCCATTGGGGAGCCAAGAACACAAAGGCAGAGTCAGTAAGGTGGTATTCACCAAACACAGTTTCCCCTCTGACCTCTGACCTGCTCCAGGAAACCTTCTGTCAGTGAATATTCAAAGACTATTTCAAGAACGGACTCAAAGAGAACGATAAAACACTACTCATGCAGGTTTTCACCACTGTCAAAAACAATTGACTCAAGACTGGGACGGCCATGATGTCCAATAACAGGAAACATCAGGTATTCTTCATCTAGATGCAATCATTAAAACAACTTTTACAAAGGCTTTGAGACCATGCAGGAAACATTCATGGCAGGGAGTTAGGTTAGAAAAGCAGAGCACAGCATTGTATCTAGATTATAAGTCTTTATATATAAAATTAGAGCACATGGGGTCAGAGAAGAACAGGGAAAATATGAGTGTCAGGCACTAGGCAGTTCTTCCTGACTTTGATATGTTGTGTTGACAGTGGGGGAGGTACCTGCACTGGGAAGTATGGATGGGAGGAGGGACACCGAGCTCAGGTCTACGCTCCATTCTGGAGCTGCAAGCTTGACCAAGCCTCTCTGGTGTCATTGGTCAGAGGAGGATGGAGAGCTCAGACTGAATTCAAATGGCCTGTGTTAGGAAGCCATAGGAGAGAGATATTGAGTGGTGGCTAATGGGGGGGGGGTGGTTTCCGGGCCTAGGGGTTGAAGTCTGGATACAGACAGTTAGAATTAAAGGGTACAATGAGATGGAACATGGAGGAGAAAAGTGAAGGAGCTCAGAAATAATAAGGAAAATAAACTCACAGAGGTCAGTTGAGTCCTAGAACATAAGGATTTCAGGTTAAGAACTGTAGGCTAAAGAATGTGTCATACCGGCCTTTGGGAACCCCACAGTGAACATAAACACAATTCAGTACTATATTACTGGGACAAGGAATGCCCCCACAGAGACACTACAGGAATGCCTAGGCCTGAAGCCCAAGTGCAAGGCCTAGCGACAGCTCACTGAGCATCAGTTTTGCTGTCCTAGGAGACACACAGTTTGCCAATGACAATTCTTCTTGTCTTGGGATAGCCAGGACACCAAACTTAAGAGACAGTCCTAATTACTTACATGTTTTGCCACCTGAAAAAACAAAAAAGGTTCTCTGCCTGACATTCCCAGAGGCAGAGTCAAACAGCTATAGCTCTGCATGGATGGCTTCCTAGGGGTTCCTAAGGATGGGTAATGAAAACAAGGGGTTCCCCTGGAATTACCTGGTAACTTGGAGGAGAATCCAGAAAATTATATTGAGACATTAGAAATATTTTGTTGTAGCATTAAAAGTTTTCTATCATGTGTTATTTTACTCAGAATGGCTATGGCTACAGCAAAACAACAAGAGAGTAAAACTCTTATAGACATTGTGTGAGTCTTGTTTGGCCATTAGAGGAAGAAATAGCCATAATACCGCTTCACAATGTCTCACGTGCAGCTGTGCAGTGGGTGGATTCAAGTGTGTGTGTATGTGTGTTGTGTGTGTGTATCTGTCTATGTATCTCTCTGTGTTATGTGTGTCTGTGTATGTCTCTCTGTGTTGTGTGTGTCTATCTGTGTATGTCTCTCTGTGCGTTGTGTGTGCTGTGTGTGTTTGTATATGTCTGTGTGTGTATTGTGTGTGTCTGTCTGTGTATGTGTCTCTATTGTGTGTGCTGTATATCTCTGTCTGTCTCTGTATGTCTCTGTTGTATGTGTGCCTGTGTATGTGTGTTGTATGTGTCCATCTGTGTATGTCTGTGTGTGTATTGTGTGTGTCTGTCTGTGTATGTGTCTCTATTGTGTGTGCTGCATATGTCTGTCTGTCTCTGTATGTATCTGTTGTATGTGTGCCTGTGAATGTGTGTTGTGTGTGTCCATCTGTGTATGTCTATGTGTATTGTGTATGTGTCTGTCTGTGTATGTCTCTCTCTGGGATGTGTGTGTGTATGTATGTGTGTGTGTCTTGAAGATGCAGTTCCATAAACTACATAAGAGGCTGGGGAGCTGACATACCAGCTCTGGTCAGGAATCTAGAGTGAGTGGACATGAGTCCTGCAGTCCCACCCAGCCCAAACAGTTACTCTGCTCACACTTTTTACTAGAAGTGTGTCCTGACAACTATCCAGATATAGTGGCCATAGTCTGAACTATGTCCCTTAAGTTGTACAACATACAGGCTTTGTAAGTGCTAATAGGAAGCCCTTCAGGACCACCCCAAGACAGATTATGGCCAAACAAAATCCATACCAGTGCATGTCTCTTTGTACCCCTCTTTCTCAAAAAAAATTTAAATAAATGGATTTTTTTAAAACTACCTTATAGAATTTAGAGGACTCAACAAGACAATGCGTAAAAAAAATTGTGACCTATGGCAAACCTCAACAGGTGCTAGCTGTCATGGCTACCTGCTTGGAATGGAACTTCCGTCAGCAAAGGTTCTGTGGCCCTCCTCTGGGACTGGACACTTCTACTCAAGAAAGTACTGACACATGTCTAAATATACTCCTGGACATGTACACAAACATGCACATGCTGTAAGCCTGAGAGTCCTCAGCTGTGAAAAGAAGATTAATAAAAGGATTCCTCGCAGGTGAGGCAGAGATCGCATGTGCAAAGCCTGCCACAGAGTAAGTGCCTCGGCACTTCGTGGTACTGTGCTTTGTTCACGTGGGTCATTCCACCCATGGAACTCTACAGCCGGCTCACAGCATGGCCTCCGCACCACGTACAAAGCACAACTCCACCCGTGTACACAATGTTCTGGTTCCCAACTCCATCTTGGCGGAGAAGCAGCACCCCAATCTATGGATAGACTGGTGGCAGGCTCCAACCCTCATACCTGCCACCCGTGCTAGACTGTACCCCCCTTTCTCCATCAGGGCTGTGAACTCTCTATCTAACGCCTCAATTCTAGTCTCTCTGACCCCCTTGATCCCTCTACTTTGCTGGCCCACGCTCAATAAAAGAAGTCTCTGAGTACAGGAAACTTCCATCAACACCTTTAGGGAAAGGAGCCCACATCAGTGTGCAGCTGTTGAGTGCTGAGTCTTGATCACTTGCTTACACCAACTTGTTTTTGAGCAACACCTGCCGCAATGGCTTTGCCATGCCTACTCTAGCCAGCTCTCCTGCAGGAACCCTGGATCGTCCTATGCTATCGCCAGCATATGAAGCCTTATTCAGGTTCTTGCCTCTGCACAGCCTAAATGCCTCCCAAACAGAACAAATCTCTGGATGGATCGGTTTCACTTTCTCTTCAAACTCCCTGGCTTTACTCTTCTAAACGTCCCTCTTTTAAGCAAGCACTCCTCCAGTGTGGTTATAGATTGCGTATTTACACAGCATATCGTTGCCTCCTTATTTATCACACTTTAAGGTGGTTTCCTTCCTCTATAGGTCAAAAAAAATCATTTTCTTAACTCCAATGAGGGCCTCCTATGGCGGCCAGTAGGAATGGTGGACAAAGAAAGAAAGGCACATGGACAGCGTGCAAAGAAAATGAGACTCGGTACGGTTAGCGAGCATCACGCTCACCCACACTCCGTCTCATGTGAGTCAGGGCTACCGGGCTTTCAGCACGGGAATTGAGACTCTGACATAAGAGACCTCATTAACTGCTTCCTTGAGATCACAGGCTCAAGCAAGGGCAAGCCCCCTCCTGCCCATGCTGGCTCCCTCGGGTGTGGCATGGAACTCAGGCCATGAGAGACTCCCTCTCGGACTGCCTAGGGAGATTTTTCACTAGCAGGTTTTGGTGTTTGGGGTTTTGTTTTGTTGGTTCTTTGGATTAAACTTAGAGCCCCCTGAATGCAATATGTTTTGCCTCCTGCCACGCCAGCAGTCCACAAAACAGATCCCATTCGACTGGTTTGTAGTATCGGGCCTGACCCTATGCCCCCTGAAAGCTCTACGGGTTATGCTCATGTGTAGCATAACATGAGACCACTGGGCAGTCCCAAGACAGACCTCTGGAGTCAGCCTGCCACACTCCAAACCCTATTTCTGCAAACAAACTCTATCAAATGGCCCAGCATTGTGAAGCCTCAGAGGCCTCAATTATGAGAGAGAGAGAGAGAGAGAGAGAGAGAGAGAGAGAGAGAGAGAGAGAGAGAGAGAGAGAGCGCCAGCCTCAGGGAGCATTTCTCACCAAAAAGAGCCCAGGGCTAGCATTTCTTACCATGCTCATCCCTTTCTTAGTCCAGACTCACCTTCCCCTCCTGACCTCTACAAACAGCCTTTCAAAGAGAGCTAGGTCATCCTTCCAGAAAAAGGTTGAGGAAAATGCCTGTCACAGGCCCTTTGTAAGGTTCTTAACCCCAAGGCAGTAATCACCTTGTAGAAAGGGGGAAACAGAAGTATCCCGGTGACCTTCTGGCCTACACAGAGCCTGGGCTATGTATTGTCTTCTTCAGTCTAGCATCGGGATAGCCATTCCATAGCCAAGCTTGGGTTCCATGGCTTGACTTGCCACCTATTGTCCGTTCTCCCTTTCCTCAGCAGCTATGACACTGCAGACGGGGATTAGCCTCACAACTTTCATCCCTAACGAAACCCAAAACCAAGGCAAACAGATGGAGAAGAACCTCTGCTTACAGCCAGCACACCTCAGACTCAAGACAGAGGCTTCATACGCAAACGTGTGTTTTCTCGCTCAGTAAAATATTCTTTCTTGTGTGCCAAACACACTTGGTTAGAAGTAAGGAGCACAGACACAAATATGGCCCAGCGTATCAGTTAGTTACTGCCAAAATAATGCTGCTTTACACTTCCCAAAACACAGTGGTTGAAGCAAGCTTCACGTTGCCTTAAAGCTACATGGATTGGTTCAACAAGGTCAGCTTCTCTCAGTAGGTATGTGGGTCAGCTATGTGGCTCTGATCTTTCTGCATGTTTCTCATTCTCCTTGGATCAATCATTTTTCAAAGGCTTGTTCTTCCTCTTCAGAAAGATGAAACTCTTAGAAACTCAAGAGGGATGCACAGAAACAGACAGTATCTCCTATGGCTCGTGCTCAGAACTAGCACATTGTCATCTCTGTGTGCACACCATAGGCAAGTCACATGGCCAATCCCAATGCCAAAGGGACACGAACTATATTCCACTCACCAGGAGGCTACAACCAGCATCTAGATAAAGGGTGACATGAATGAGTGGGGGTAATAATTCAGTGGGCCACAGCCCCGTCTGCCCTTGAAGATGACATCCAGGCATGGACAGGGAAGAAACGTTTCCGAAACTTCTGCAGTCCATGCAGATTGGTCCCAGTCTCTGAGCTTCTCTGGACCCAGACTGTCCCTCAGCCTCCCTATAAGCATGTCCAGTAGATTAATCAGGAGTTCCCACTCACTGGACAGGAGCCAAAGAGGAGATTTAGGGAATAAAAGGAGTTGTCAAAGGTATATTCTCTCTCTTGCTCATATGCTCTTACTGAAAGGTCTTCGTGATCTGCACTTGTTGAAACTGCTCATAGGAAAAGGGAGTGCATATGGTGTTCATGGCTTCCTGGCATAGCAGATGCCAAAGTCTTCCTAGCCATCCAGTCATACTATTTTAAACAGTCAAAAAACTGGGGCTAGAAAGACATTACAGTAGATGAAGGCATTTGTTGTCAAGCCTGACAACCTGAGATCTGTTCCCAGGATTCACATGACGAAAAGAGAAAATCAACTCCCACAAACTTTCCTCTGACCCTGCTCATATGAGTACACACAGACACACATAGACACACACACACACACACATGCAGTCACACATGCACATGCACAAAGAAGCAAATGCAATAAAAAATAAACAAACTAGTCAAAAGAAACACTGATAATAAAACATAGCCTAGATCACAAAAAGACAGCAATAATGTTTTGTGGGAAGAAAAAGAAACCCCTGATAACACTCTTGGTCCTTCGCATGTACAAACACAGCCTTATCCAAGCTTTCCATAAAAGATGCTGAGAGGTGCTACCTCCATCCAGTAAATAAAGGGCTAAAGAAACCACTCAGAGGGTCAGATGCTTGTCCTGAAAGCATGAGGACCTGACTTTAAATCCCCAGCACCCACATAAACAGTTAGGCATAGTGGCACTCACCTGTAACCTTAGCACAGTAGTGGTGGAATCTCAGGGACTTGGCAGCCAGCCAGACAATCTAGCTCAAACCACTCCCCCTAGTTTAGCAGAGCATCAGTGAGAGATCATATCTCCAAAAAAAGTGGAAAACAACAGAGAAAGACATGCCCACCATGCATGCATAGCCAGGGTTTCACACCTGCATATATACATGCACACACACACACACACACACACACACACACACACATATATATATATATATATATATATATATATATATATATATATATATATATATATATAAAAAACAGAGAACATAGGCATTGCTTGGAGCCCTACAGCTGAAAAGTGTCAGAAATGACGGTGCAGTCGGGCACTCTATTACAAAACCTTTGCTGCCACTAAGTGCTTTGGCTGAACCATCACAGGAACCATTCATGTCAGTCCAGTTAAGGACAGAGCATCCAATTAGATGCCTGTCAAGGGCTGAGGGAAGAATCTCTGGGTCTGGGCCAGGCCAGGTGAGCCTGGGGCAGATGGACTTCTGCACAGAGAATCCTCTTGCTGAGTCTGCAGGCTGAGGGCTGACCAATCCTGGAACTGATCTCATTGGCCAGTCACAGGGATATGTATTCTCTTCCCAGCTCCTCAAGTGAACATCTGTTTTTCTCAAAGCTGTGAATGTCACGTCAAGATTTTCCAATTACCTTCGCCTTGGTTTTATTTAGCATCAGTGTATTGGAGGCATAATTAGTCTGAGATGAAAACCTGCATTGTTCCCTTCTCCTCAGCAATGAAATAGGTTTCCAAATGTGCTAACAGAGAGGATCCTTCTCCAAAAATGACAAACAGCAAGTGAAAGATGAGAGCAGGAGGGAAATACTGATTAATGACAGCCACAGGCAAAGGAAGTGCAGGGAGGGGAGAGGATGGGGGCATGTGCCACAGACCTCCTGCTTCAAACTCAGCTCTTCCTTGCTCCTAATGACGACAGGCCTTTGACACAGCATAACGTGATGCTGATGAAGATGAAAGATCATCATCCAGGGATGTTTTTCTCATAATACTCCACCCACACTGAAATCCCTGGGGGGTTTCTTGGTGAGGTACTCTTCTCCCTGACCAGTTAGGCCACAGCCCTTGACCAAGACCAGACCACTAGCTTCTGGTCTGCTCAATACTTATCAAGACATAGCCTCCCAATCTCCTCCATGGAGAACACACAATAAAATTGGTCCTGGCTCACTGCTTCCATTCTTAACATACAAACCAGCCAGAGGGGTCACTAAACAGAAAAATGGGTCAAGTCATCACACTAAAAAAGCTCTCAAGTGACTTCTAATCACACTTGAAACAAAGCCCCGATCCTCACCTGGGCTGCAGAATCCTGAGTAGCCTTCTGTCTCCAGCTTACTCAGCCCTCTCATTCAGCACAGACCATGCCAATGCTCTCTTTCTGCTCCCACAAAATGACAAGCTTTATTCCCACCTCGGGGCCCTGACAACAGCAAAGGTTTCCTTCAGAAAAGCAATGTCTCCACAGGTTTGACTCTACCAACCAGGAATTAGATAACGGGCCAGACAGGCCACCACTCAACCAACAGTTGCTTCAGTTGGTCCAGGACACATTGCTGGTTTGGGTTTCTCATGGGACTCTTCGCCATTTGGTAGAGCATTGTGTCTCTGCCTCTCTCTCATCTAAAATGTAAGTCCATGGGTTTGGACACCTCACTTCTTTTGTTTCCCACCAGACCCAAGCACTTACTCGAGACCAGTATGGGAAAGGGTGGAGTCTGGCATACCAAGTGAATATATTTCATCTTCAAATAAGTGGAAGGATGATGTGGGGAAAAAGAAATCAAATGTTTGTGAGGCCCCAGAATGTTGGCCCATCATTCAAAGCTCCAGGACACACTTGACCAACCTAAGTAGAGCTTTCCCAGCATTGAACCATTCAAAAAAAGGATGGTTCCTTAATCAGATGGTGAGCTCCCCATCTCCACAGGTCTACCAGCAGCGGCCACTGCTGGACCATGAAACAGAGAGAGGAACATCCTCCTAAGTTCCCAAGTCCATATCACTCATGTTGGCTTCTTCTTTATCTTGGAGCTATGTCATAACCTTCTGAAGTGGGGCAGAGATTCCTACTGTGGCCAGAGGTACCTCACATGGAGGTGTGCTAGGGTGTTGGGTGTCCACCTCAGGAGGCATGAGATGGACATATGAACCTCAATCCTCCTAAAGTGTAACCTGGAGGTTCCAATTAGGACAATCTCTTCGGGACCCAATGTAGAGGCAGGTATCTGTCAGATAGCGTTGAGTTTACAGACTGCACCTTCATCCAGGGACACAGCAGGGAAGGAGGTGAGGGCATGCCATGTCAATACACTAATGTGCACTCACGTGGCTGATCTCAGTCCTTCCCACAGCCCTGCAAGGGGAGAGTATGACCTCTGTCCCACAGACAAGAACCCAATGCCCAGTGCTCAGGAAGATACAACTGCTGGTCCAAGTCCCACAGTGAGTCTGAGATGACACTCTGCATTCTTGTCACCTCCACCTGTGAGGGTTGTCTACTGGTTCCAGACCTGTCTATTTAGGAATATTCCCAATACTTCCTACCTTTTCTTCTTCCGTCGTTTCAGAAAACAGAGACCCTTAACCATCTGAGGCAAAAGTCTACTGAGAGCCCTGCTTGGTTTCCTACTGTATCATCTCACCTATCGCTGAAGTTGGTCCTCACATTCCCTTCTCCCAACTTGTGCAGAGAGAGGGCTCCTAGGCTACAGTAGCGCCATTATAAAATGGCATTCACCTCACCCAGGACAAATATTTCTATGCAAAAAGAACATATGTTTCTATGCAAACTGCTATAAAATACAAGACTGTACCAAATGACCTGTGAGCAAGAGAAAGCAGGTCTGAGTACTGCACCCTTCCCCACCATGGGGACCTGCTTGTCTTCCTGGGCTTTTACAGAGGGTAAAAAGCAGGCACAGAAAGAGGAAAGAGGAGGAGAAACCAAAACATGTTGGCTGTGAAATGTGGCATATCTGGGGAGTTCAGGGAGAAAGCAGCTTGTGGGTGTCAAAGGGGAGAGAGACAAGACAAAAGTATTCTAAAAAAAAGTGTCGCTTTGCTGTGAAAAGGATCCTCTCAACATTCTTCAGAGGATAATGGTAAAGAATACGATGCCATTGCCTTTTTTTTTTCTTTTTCCTAATGTGACTCTACACAGACACTGGGACATGAGGCATCACTATTTATATTTGAATTAGCAATGAATGAAACAATAGATAAATGAATGAAAGAAAACTTTAAATCCACCACTGAGTGCCCAAAGTCCTAACACTCTTCTGCCTGTGCTGGGAATGATAACAGCTAACGCTACCCTGGTGAAGGCTTCACGCCGCGCTATGTCCTGATAACAACCAACAAAGGTTAAAAACATCCTGAGTGAGAAGTGCACTTCGAACACCCAACCTACTGCCCGTTCCGTCTTAGTAGCCTTGCAGTGTACAATACTGGCTGTCTTGCCCCCTGAGCATAAGGCCAGCTGGGAGCTGAGGCTTCAAGATGCCACCAGCATAAGTGTACCTTACCATAACACACTAACCCAAGAAGAGGTCAGCATGGTCACTGCTAAGTACGGCTGCTACTGCCTGCATATCGCTATCCTGAATCAAATCAACATGAGTTGGGGTTCGATTACTAACTTCTTTAATCTGTCTCTGCCCCTAGAATGTGCCATACACAGTCAAATGGCAATGCTGCTGCTCTCTGGTCTGTCCCCAAGTCCCAAAGATACACAGAGAAGAGTCTGTCTATGAGGAGCTGTTCATCTCAAGTATCCAGAGAGGGAGGATAGAAATTCGGCCAGAAGCTAGAGACCACTTATAAGAGGAAGGTTGTCACCCACATGTGGTATGCTCCTCAAGGGCTAGGAAAGGTCTGACTTGTCTACCCCCGAGGTCAGTTCTAGGCCGGTTACACACGCAAAATGCTTATGAGTTTGATATAAGTTGAATTAAGTTAAATCCAGGGTCCTGCTCTTCTTTATGAGGGTAGAAGCAGACCTGAAGTCTCAAGACAGGCCTCACAAGCAAGGGTAAGGGCTCATCATCAGGGACTGAGATTACTCCATGGAAGCCAAAGATGGTATCAAAGTCTTTAATTTATCACCAGCTGACCATCCCTGGAGCTAGGTACCAAAGAGCAGGCAAAGTTCAAAGAAGAATTCTCAAGAAAATTCAAGAATTTCTTCCTAGAATCTGGAGATGTATCTCACAGTTAGGAGTACTTCCTCCTTCCTCTTGCAAAGGAGCTGGCCTCAGTTCCTAGCACTCACAGACAGCTTACAACCATCTGTAACTCCAGTTCTGGGGGATCTGATGCATTCATCTGGCCTTCACAGGCTGTTGCATGCACTCAGTGCTCTTAAACTCGAGCAGGAAAACACACATGCACAGTAAATAAGTAAAAATTTTTTTAAGTTTCTCAAGACAGGGTTTCTCTGTGTAATCATCATAGCTGCCCCGGAACTCACTTTATAGACCAGGCTAGCCTCGAACTCACAGAGATCTGCCTGCTTCTGCCTCCCGAGAACTGGGATAAAAGGTGTGTGCCACCACCATCTAGTAGTAAATCTTTTTTTAAAGTTAAAAAGATAACAATCCCAGGGCTGGAAAGATGGCTAAGTGGTTAAGAGCACTGACTGTTCTACCTAGAGGACCTGGGTTCAATTCCCACCAACCACATGGCAGTTCACAATTGTCTGTAACCATAATTCCAGAGTGTCTGACACCCTCACACAGACATACATGTAGGCAAAACACCAATGTATATAAAATAAAAAGGATTTTTAAAAAATCCTTTCCTGCTATCCTGTCCACTACTACTAACACCATCGCTGTCACAAATGTCATCATCACCATCATGACCTTACCACTCTGACCTCTAACACCATTACTGTAATTGTCCTAACATTGCTGCCACAGATACTACCATTATCACCAAAACTGACATCACCATCATCACAATTGCCACCACCACCATGACCACTATTACCATTACTATAATCTACATTGTGTCACAACCATTACTACAGTTGCCATCACTATCACCATTATCATCACAACCACTGTTGCCACCACCACCTTGATAATCACTTCTATTAAAATGTCATTACATTAGAGCCATTACCATCACCACCACAACCACAATTTCCAGTACTGCCGCCATCAACCTCATATACTAAACCTATCAGTCTTTCAAAAATCACTTTGAGTCCCTAATTCTAAAGAATTCCACATGACTTGTGTAGAAACCATGTACCTCAATTATAGGTTGAACAATAGGTCATCTTCAAGAGTACAGTATGAAAAGGGAGAAACTACAGGGACCTTAAAGTGTACTGATGAGATGATCAGGTCCAGCATCAGAAGTGAAAAGCCACACTGACAGTATGTACAGATCTTTTAGATGATATAATGAGAAAGGCAATAGTCTAGCCATGTGGCCTTTCCCCTCAAAGCCCATACCCCAAATCTAATCTTGTGAAAAACATTACATAAACTATAACAAGGAAAATTATACACTAGAAATAAATGCATCCAAAATTTTTTAAAATAACTTTAGGTTAAAAACTAAGGCAATGTCAATGAACTATGAAGGTTAATTAATGATGTATAAATGCTTTCATTATGACAACTATACTAATACAAAATGCTAACAATAAGGAAAGCTGGGTATGGAGTAGAAGGGAACTCAGCACGATCTTAGCACATTTTCCTGTTAAAATTAAAATATTTCTGAAATTAGAATTTTGTTCAAAAATGAAATGGAGTCTCACCTTAAGTTCTACAAAATGCACTTTTAAATAGTTACCTGAAGTAGTTACATCCCTGGTTACCTCCCCTTAGCTCAGTGCTATGTCAGTGCTCATCCACATATCGGTACCATCCTTTATCCCTGCCCAGATGCCCCATGCAGCCTACCCCACTTCCTGAGGCCACTGAGAAGAGCTCCAGCCATGCTGTGATGGCTCCCATCACCTTAAGGGCTAATTCCAGGCTTTCTCAAGGCAAGGTCTTTTCCAGGCTCCTCCTCCTTCTCCACATGTCTCTCTTGATGTTGCCATATTAGAAAATCTATTGCTTACGCTCTCACCTTCTACAGAGCCCCGCTACATCCCTGGTGAGTGTCCTCTTGTTGCTGGTCTTCCTTGTGGGCCGCTCCCTGTCTTTAACACTCAGTGCAGACACTGCTTTTTACAGAGATCTCCCTCCACCCCAGGTCAGGTAGGTGAACCACACAGAAAACCCTCATCGCCCCAACACTTGTGCCTGTCCTATGCTGTCTCTACTTGCTTGATCTCTGAGAGGAAAGGCAAGTGCTCTCAAGCCCATGCTTCAACAAATGTTGACTTGGCGATGAATAAATGACTGGGAAGAAAGGGGAGACTGAAAAACCATTGCCTGCAATGAAGGGTCATTGTTCCTGGGCTTTAGATTTTGAATCCTATTCCTCAGGACTCCATTAACCTCACTGAAGTCCTATATAACTATATCCCATTATATGGCAATGTAATGGATTACTAGATTTAATTATAACAGGATAATTAATGTCTGGGTATTACTAGTTTAGACATAAAACTTATATATTCCCTTCAGTGTAACTACTCTCTCTAACTTCATGATTACCCAACTAAGAAATATGCTTTTTGATAAGAAGTGCCTTTATCATGGAGTACGTGATGCCAAGCAGAACATCTGGTCTGCAGCCTGCTACTGTCCTTCAGGCTAATTCTACCACAGCTATATCATTCTAGAGCCACAGTGCAAATCCCATACCTTGCTCTCTCGGTTTCCCAAGGCATCCTCCCAAGTCTCCTTGGAGACAGCTGAGTAATACCCTTGCTTGACTTCAATTTTCTTCCATTACATCAAGTAAAGGCAAACCATGAGAAACAGGGGACCCTCAGCAGCTTTGACAAAGGGAAGACATATGTATAGTCAAGTCAGGGAAAGGATGAGGAACTCAATCTTACCCTGAGTCTCCATCTCTCTACCACATCTTCTCCAACTTTCTCACAGCTCTTGCTTTGGGCATCACTACAAAGATTGTCACTCCATGTGAGGTATCATTGTACACATCTGCAGTCAAGCACTCAAGAGGTTGGTACGGAGGATGATGAGTTTGCGGCTACCCTGGGCTATATAGTAAGACCCTGTCTAGAAAGAGAAAGAAGTAAAGGAAGGAAGGAAGGAAGGAAGGATTCATTCTTTGCCTTAACAAAAACTTTGCTTCATGTCAGTGACTTTCAGGTCGTTCTCAAATGGCGACACCACGAACACTCATACCACAGATGCTAAATGCATGACACAGTGCCCCCACTCTGACCCATCCTCTCATTCATCCTTACAGAACCCAGTGATGGGCAAGCCTGAGCTTCCCGTTAGCTTGACAAATCACCTATATTTGAACTCTGATCAGCCACATGAAAAAAAAATATATTGTCCCCAGGTTACAGTGCTTTAAGGACACCCAAACCATATTTTAAGGGCCAAGTGAAGATGATTGCCCAGCTGCCAGCTTCTCATTCTTGCAGAATGTAACTGTGGTCACATGACAGTCTCTAGTACAGAACTGTCCAGCTGATCCCTTAATGAATTTTGACCCAAGTAAAGCATGAAAGTTAATAAAATGATTATTTTATTAACTAAGCTTCAGGATAGTTTATCACATGACAATTGACAACAAGAACAAATGCCCTCAGCTTCCTGCATAACACTGCTCCACTATGAGGCAGACAGGATGCTTTCCCCTCCCTCCTCATTATGCTGATGCTCCTTGTTCCAATTTCTCCAGGCAATTTTCATCCAGACCCCACAAGCACAGTTCTGGGATATCCCAGGTCTCTTCAAGGCAAGCATCATTACCTCAATTACTGTTGTTTACTGCCTGGCCCCCACTCCATTAATACAGTAAACTTACCCCCCACTTGCTCCCTCCATGACTTAGTATTCCTGGGTAGGAGCCCTACACAGCAGATCTGCGGGTGCTACTGCACCCAGTGTCATTACAATAAGTGATTTTACTCATTCTCAAAATTCTTTAGCTTGCTTCAAAGTCTCCCATTTGGAGCACTACCCAAGGAAAGTTCACATGGATGCCTGCACTGGAGGGGCCCCTTGTCCACAACAGTACAGAGAAGGACAGTGATGCACGGCCTTCCCAATACGGGGATAGGTAGAGGTCACTAATAACAGGGCACTCACAGCTGGGTGCCAATTTCCAGGCTCACTGGTATTTTTAAGTGTGGGTTTCTTCTCTCTGGTTCAGTGTGACAGCTCTTTAGGACCACAGACCATGCTTGTCCCCTAAAGGATCCAGAGATGAAGCTCACTGTGTCTTAGTAGTAGCCCAACCACTGACAGGCTGCTGTGGGATTCCTTCACACCTGAAACGTCACTCTAGAGGTAGAAAACACCTGTGGCCATCTCCTTTCCATGTGCTTATTAACCAGCAATCCTGATGTGCCACTAAACCGCTATCGCTAGTGGCATGGGCCAGTGATAGCTCAGATGGGAAATGGCCTGAGATGTCCTTCCCTGTTTCAGGACATGATCTACAATGACCAGGCAACATCTGGAGCCTGAGGGTCACTGAGATTCCCCTCCCCTTCAAGTTCCCCAGGACTCCAGTGTTCTCCTCTGAGAACACTCTGAAAGGTTTTCTGATAGTTTAGTCTTCAATCCCAACTAGAGTGGACAAAAATCAGAAACAATCTGTCTCCTTTTGCTGGCCCCTTTCCTCAATACTGGGAGTCACAAGGGCATCTGGTCTTCTTTATTTGGTTCCAGAAGTCATGCTTCTTGACAGAGAGTGGGTGAAGAGGCAGAATACTTCCAGGTTCTCCTCTGAGCCACTGACACATTCACCTTGACCCCAGCAGCCCCATGCTGATTCCACCATTGTAACTAATAACCATCCCAAGACACAATAACCAGGACTGTACCACTTGTGAGTTTCAGCCTGAGCTCCTAAAGAGACATCACATGGCCATCTGAGCAACCAAAAACCTCAGATTGCTTTGGTGAAGAAGAGAATAGGTCATGTGGATGAGAAGAAGGGAGAGGGGTGGTTTTTAGTCTTCTGCCCCATGTCATTGTTTAACTTATAGTATTTCCCTTCCTGCACCTCCCATGTGGTTGGAAACCACTCCCTGCCTACATGCCCCAAGTGTTTCAGAGCTTTTTAGACGGGGACATATGTGTTTCTCCTGGCAAACACTTCCATGTTCCGCTGTCATGTTTTGCTTCCCTCATAGTTGTACTTGTCTTGTATAACCAGCAACTCCTTTACCCCAAGATCCATGACTCCAGCCATGGACCATAATGCTTTTTGTTTGCCTGTACCCTACCCTAACATCATAGCACATGGGAACAATACTGAAGATGTGGAGTATAATGAACTGGGGACAGGGAGATGCTGAGCTACCCCAGCCACCCCATCCATAGGTGGAGAATGCATAGTAGATATACCTGTTACAATAGCACTCCCCCAAAAAATACACCACTTCTCTTCAGGTCCACCATCTCAGTGGTAGGTCACAATCACAGCCTTGGTGACAAGCACCAACACACAACCAGATCTGTAGAGCTGCCTTTGCTCAGTGATGCCAGCATGTTTCCCCATGCCCTGGTGCACCAGCGCTTTACGTGTTCTGAGACTCTCGCTCTCCATTCATATAATAGCGACTGGTACCTCCTTGATGCCTAGAACCATGACAGCCTGAGGAGGAGGAAGGGGGCAGACCTGTACATCATGACAAACTGATGATTCTTAGAATAAACTAATGAGTCACAGGCAGTAATCTCACTGCGCAAATGGGAAGCCAAGGCTATGGGGAGTCAGAGTTAGACAGTGGGACAAGCATAGGGCAGGTCTGCCTGGAACCAAGTCTCCCAGCCCCCCATCCTAAACAGGGGGCCTAGGACCTCCCAAGAAAACAGCAATCAAATGGGGAGTAAGTGGGAGGAGTCCCTCATCCTCAGATGAAGCTCTCTTAGGTCAGTTAATCTGACCCAACTCTACTGACCACGCATGAAGGACACTTCTGGGCTCCCCAAAGTTTCCAGAGTGCTTTCCTGTATCACTTTCTCCTGCATAGTGTATTCAAGGACTCTCTGTGAAGGTTTAGGAGAAAGACGGCTTCCCCTACATCTGCCATGGGTAACAAGCCTCCTCCCACAAACACACAGTGTGAAGAGACTGGCTTGGAGACAAGTTGCTCTGAACTCCAACTCCATCACACTCCTTGTTCTGCCAAAGCCCTGCTCTCCTAGCATTGTCGAAACAACATGGTCAGCTGGTGGGTCCACAAAAAGTCAACTTAATACAAAAACGCTAGACCCAATTGTCACCACCGTCCCTCCAAAGCTGGACAATGTTGAAACAAAGCAAGAAAACAGGGTAATGGTTCCAGCTCTCCCCCAGTCTCTTTGTTCCGGGAGGTGGGAAGGTTTTCTTCCATCTGCACACTGGGGTGATGATGGACTGTCCCCAATTCTCTACTCTGTACTTCCTTTCCTTTGTCATGTAACTTTAGACATAAAACTCAAGAGGTAGAGATTGTTATGCCTTCCCACTCAGCTGCTCCTGCTGCTCTCTTTGGCTTAGAGAATGGAGGAGAAGCAACAGAGTAAAATCTGAGGCTAGACTTCCAGCAGCCCTGAGCATTGCCATTGGCTGTTCTGGAACTCTGATGCTGTCATAGAAATATGTATGGACCAAACAGCTTTGACTGTTCGATGACAACTCACCCAGCTTCGC
The DNA here is from genome assembly GCA_028555095.1 of Dicrostonyx torquatus. Classification (NCBI taxonomy): domain Eukaryota; kingdom Metazoa; phylum Chordata; class Mammalia; order Rodentia; family Cricetidae; genus Dicrostonyx; species Dicrostonyx torquatus. The sequence goes on from JAQHUG010000052.1 coordinate 6,437,609, forward strand.
CTCCCCTCTGCCTTGTGTAACACTGTTCTATGGTCCCCACCAGGCTCCCGACCCAGCCCTTCATCCATGCCACCTCAGAGGAGGCCCTCTAATCTGAAAACTCTAGCCTCAGTGCATAAAAAGGTAACTGAGTCATCTCAGCTGCCTGCACTCCCCATGCCTCCTGGATGAAGGGGCAGGCTGCTAATAAGACACAAGAAAGGACTAACATTCTGCTCAGATATTTAATAGCCTGACAAAGAAAGAACTCAAGGTCCTTTCAGGCCCATGCTTCAGATTCCCCTGCCTCCTCCTCCCTCTCCCTCTCCCTCTGACTCCACGGAGAAGCAGCTAGCTTCCTCAAGCATTCCTGAGCATGGAGAACAGAGGTAACTCAGAATGGAAGAAGCACGGGCTTTCATATACTATCTCTCATTGATTGCTTAGATTCTCCTTTGAAATAACAGAAATCAAAGATTAAGTTCTTTCAAAGTAATGTTTTACTTAGGTCATTCTGCTTGGCAAGAACACTAAGAACATGTTTAGTATGTTCAGCTGAGGCTATAAACAGTGTTTGCCTGGGAACAGAAGTCAATGTTCCTGGGATCCTACCATCATCCATTTCCTAGGCCCTGAAAACAGGGATTAGCAGAGATGAGCAGCCTCGGATCCTGCAAAAACACTCCAGGTCACCAGATGGGAAACACAGCAAATAGTTGAGGAGTAGATGGGAAGCCAATGGGCCAGCTCTGTATCAAGGGAGGAGGATCCTGGAGACAGCAGACGCCGAGGTCAACCTTCCTCCCATAAGCACTGAGTTCTAAAGCTGCCAGGACAAACTGTAGGAAACGCCCTTCCTCACGTTCTTGTTGGTAAGAAGGTCTGAGGGAAAGCAACGAAACTCCAATTTACAGCACTTTCGTTAAAGTGCCAGGGCCTTGAAATCCATAAACAGCGGGATATAATTAAATGCAAATGTGGGGCCTTGTTTCAAAATTAATCTTTTATAATTAATTAGTAATTTAAAATATCTTGGTAAATGATACTTAAATGGCATGGAATTATGCTAGCTCTGAGTGATAAACTCGTCTGCTAGAGAATATTTTGGAGCAAGAGATGTTTGCACATACCACGTGGGACATAGAACACTATGCCTCCTTAATTTACCTTTGCAACAACCAGAGTAAAGAGCAGACTCCTTATATTCAGATTGTGGGGGCCTCACTCACTGCAGCAGAACCAGAAAGGAGTCAACCCACTTCCTTTAAGGATTAAATTGGCCTCCGGCCATGCTGTCATCCTGGGAGGCCAAGCTGGGAAGGGATGTTGATGACGGGACCCTTTCCACCTTTGTCACCCTCTATCCCAGCCTGTGCAAAAGGACCAATATTCCCATAGCAACGAGCTGTCCCTACAGCCGTTTCCCCCAATCTCTCTCCTATCCTTCCACTACAGAAGAGTCTGTCAGTGCCTAACCACAAAGGTAAATGTCACCTGTTGCCATTGTCACTTTGTCACTGCCTTTCCCTTCTCAACATTGCAAAGATCACCCTGGACCACTCTGCTGCCAGCAGGTCACCACTCCAGTTGATACAGGGGCACACTGCAAAGTGGGTTTTCTCTAGGGGTGTCTGTCTGTGTGTGTTCTGGTGCCTGACAGACTGTGCCAGTTTGAGGGGCTGGTGTTACAGGTTCGTCTTTGGTTATATCCTTGATATGTTGGGGAGTGGGGAAAGGGAGAAAGTATTGTGTGTGTGCGTGTGTGTGTCTGTTTCTGTGTATACATACATACATACATACATACATATTGTGAACTAGTCTCCTACACCTGCTTACATCAATGTTTACTCCCAATCCAGCCCCATATATTCATCTCTGTGCCCTGTGCTGGCTCCCACCACATGGCACATCTGGATGAGGACCACGCCACCTACAGGAGATGCCCAGGCTATTTGCTGACCTCTGCTGACCTAGAATAGGATTCTAAGGCAACTAATTATAAGTCTTACCAACAGCAGAAGATTTAAGACCAAGGTCCTGGATTAATAAGCCACCTAGGACTTGCTGAGCAGCCAAAGATGCAGCCAAAACACACACGAGATAACCTCAGCTATAAGCCTTTCTACAGGAAACAAGAACTATAAGGAACACCCACTTATTCCCCCAAAAGATGGCCAGGTTTGGGGGGCTCTCAAATGAGAAAAGAGCAAATGTTACATAGCCCCAACCCTCGGTTCTCCATCACAGTAGAAGGGAAAGAAAGGCCGATTTTCATGGAACACTGGGGAAGGGAATGCCGCACCTGTCATTGTGAATGAAGAGCACCAGTCAGCTGTCTTTTACAGAGCGATTGGCTAGGCTTTCATTTCTAACTAGACAAAGCAGATAGAAAGAAAAGAGAAGAAAATACAGAGGAAGCAAAGGAGAGAGGGGACTATGGAAAGCTAGAAGTAGGCTCCCAAACAATGACAAGGTGAAAGGATAAACCTAAGAGCCCACACACAGCCAGCAGAAGCCTCAGTGGGAGAGAACCCTGGGTCACCCCCTCTCTGCTAGCTTCTGAGGATGCTCTGTAGTTCGTGGTCCAGTTGGCCTCATGGAGAAGGCTAGTTCCTGTATCCTGGTATTTAATATGGTCCTTGATCCACAGGAGCCACCAGACAGTACTTGTTGGGTCTGCAGGTGATTGGCTAGATGGAGGGATAGATGACTGACAGACAGTGACAAATGGGACACACACATCCAGTGAAGAGCCAACTGTCAGTAGATAGCTGGTCTCCCCCATCAAACATGACCTGGAGAAGGATACAGACAGGAAGATTGGACTTTTAGCCTCTAAGACCTGTAACTACCCCCCCCAAATTGATCCTGCCTAAAGTTGATTCCCTGATCCTACTCAGGAGTCCTTCCTACCATCAGCTTAGCCTCAGTTTCAGGCATTTCTGGTCCCATACATCACAGCTACTAAGATATTCCTTACCTGCCCCTCTGCATCCATTCAGTTAGTGCCAGCTCATTCTTCTACACCTAGCCTTGTTATTGCTGAGTTCAGGAAGCCTCCTGGACAGTTACTATCTGTCTCCCTGGCCACAAGATACTGCTCCATCCCTTCTGTCACTATGGATAACAGGATTTTTTCATATCTCCATCTTCCCTGACCAAGCTGGAAGCCCTGTGGAAGCAGGAAGCAAGTCACAGTGTTGGGGCTCATTAAATCTACAAACACGACAGATGGAACTGTGTGAAAAGACAGCTCGAGAAGCTGTTGCTGAGCAGGCTCTCCAGAGTAAGACCCTGATCTTAACCCTTCTCAGCAGCTTCTGACTTCATTGTCTAAGTTCTCAAGGCTCTGGAGTGAAGTAGAAAGACCCATGCCCACCTCCCCATCTGGTGAGCCAGCTGACAGGTTTGAGTGAAGATAACATCACAGACAAACTCACAGCCCACTAAAGTCATCCACCAGCCAGTGCCAAAGCTGAACTGGAGAGACAGTGAGCCCAACCCACTTCCAGGTAAGGTGACTGGAAGGAGTCTCCCTGCCTCTCTCTTCCTTCCCTCCCACCATGGCCAAGAAAAGAACACAGCACGTCCTGTTCAGCAAGCCACAAAGACATCTGTGTGGTGATCACAGGCTTGGGACCAGAATACCAGAATGCTATCCCTCCAAGCTCAGCTGTTCCAGGCAGCATGGGGGTGGGGGAATCCTCCTCCAAGCTCGGCTACTCCAGGGGTGCTTCTGACCACCTTTACTTTGCTGCTGTTTCTATCTTATTATGATGTCAGGTGGAACCCAAATCTTTGCACATGCTAGCCAACTGTCCTACACAGAGCTATAAATCTAGCCCTCTCGCTACCTTTTAAAGACACTGTGTCAACGTCATGGAGAAAATGTGGAATTCAGACATGCAGTTGTGTAGCTTTGTCTCTTAGAATTAGATTACCTGGCCCCGCCTCAATGTAAGGGGAGGAGCTTGGTCCTGCCTCAACTTGATGTGCCATCTTTGTGCAAGCCCATGGGAGGCCTGTCCCTTTCTGAATGGAGATGGAGGAGGAGCAGATAGGTAGGGGTAGATGGGAAAGAGGAGGGGACAGGAGGTGAGGAGGGAGGGGAAACTGGTTGGTATGTAAAGCAAAGGAAAAAATGTTATTTAAATAGAAAAAAAATAAAATAAAATAAAAAAGACTGAGTCATGAACAGCAGTGGGTCCATGAGCCACCCTCCCACAAATCACCAAGACCAGAGTTTGGAAACCTGCTAGCCCTGGGCAACACTGTGCCTCATGATGTTAAATCACAGATAATCCAGTGGTACCATATAACCCGCAGGCCAAGGGCTGAGGGCAGTGAACTGCTTTGGTAGGGTTACTACTCAGAGAAACCGTTTCCAACACTGTTCACTGGCAGCCTAGCAGGTCATGGTGCACAAGGCTCCGTACTAACAATGAAAGCGTCAAGCACATCAGCAAACTCACACTTGCGGAAGACAAGTCTCCAGCAGGGCTGACTTTCTTCACCCACTCCCATTCAGCCATGCTTTCTAAAAGGGAGAAATAAGACACGGCAGCTGGGAAGGTCGCACAACCTACACAGCCCTACAGCTCCTCTGTGCCTCCCAATCCACCCGGCAGTGGCCTCTCACTCAAGTGGAGGGCTAAGAGCCCATTTATTCCTCTAGACAGTGAACTGAATGTCATAAGATTCAGAAATGGGGTTACCCTCGTGAGAATCATCTGTCTTGTCCTAACAAAGAGGAAATTGGGTCAGTCTGCCTAAGGAGCTCAAGCAATGTCCCCAGGCAATGACAAGACCACTGTGCAGGATGGAGTTCCCCGTCTTTTAGGGGACTTGTAGGACTATACAGCTGGACAGAAGTGTCCTCCAGACTCCGGATTCGTTTCCCATCTGTGCCCAATAGACACACTAAGACTCTTAGAATGAGGCCTGGGAACAACCTCGTAGCATATCTTCCTCTGTGAAGCTGGCAACAGTCACATACATCTTTGACAGAAAGTGTAACACACTGTGTCGTCCTCCGAAGTCACTAGCCATGGAGGACAGAAGGCTCTGGAACAGGCCAAACCCCGACTGGAATTCCATTCTGCCTCTTATTAACAATGAATTGATATAAATCACTTAACATCTGTTAAAATCACAACTGAAACGGGTGCTGCGGGGGAAATGAGCACCAAGGGCCAGACTCACGTGGGCATCAGGAAAGGATGGCTTCCTCTATTTCCGGTTTCATGGCCGGGAACCAGAGACTAGGACTTTATAGGAACTTAAAGAAAGGCAGAGGTGGTGTGTCCTCTAATCCGAATTCAGAGCTGCCTGACAAGAGAAGGAGCCACCCCATTGTATCCACACCCCCAAACACCCAGGTCTGGAGGGTTAGAAAAGGCAGCTGGCTAAAGCCAAGCACAGTGCACCCCGCACCACAGGAGTCTGAATAATTACTCACTTGGAAATAACATATTTAGGCCAGTTGTGGTCGTGTGTAAATCCTTCGGGGACTGAGAAACAAGAAAGGCCTAGATTCGTGTAGATTCGTGTGTACGCACAGCTAAAAGGGCCAGGCGTTAAGAAGGTTGGTGCCAAGCGTTTCTCAGCACTGCCTCCTCCTGCACCACAATCTTAGCAGCTGCAGCAACTGAGTCTATAAAGATCAAACAAATTGATCAACATCACACAGACGGGAAGTGGAGCAGAGACTGGACCAGAATCTGTGGAACTGCAAGACCCATTTTCTTTCCTCTCCCAAGCGTCCCAGAAGATCAATGGCAGAGAGGGAAGGAGATGAGCAGAAAGGCCAAGGAATTAAAACAAAGTGAGAAGCTGAAAAGCTGGTGACAAAAACCATGGACACTCTCCCCAGGGCAGAGGGATCCAAGTCTGGCAGTAAACAGAGAGAAAAGTCACCCTGTGAGCCACCTTCTGCAAACAACCACTGGGAGCATTCTGAGAAAGGCCGGACATGTCAGCACTGCTAATCCGAGGCTGAATCACTTGCATAAGGGGAAGAGAACTCTGGTGAGGACGCTGAGAACCCACAGGGCAGCACAGCCTGGCTGACCACCAGCATGATCAGGGCCTGATTAGCTGAGAGCAGCAGGGCTGCTGGCCAACTACACCAAATTAAGCGTTCCCAGTGTTACGCTCTCCAGCAGGGGGCTTCGTGCTGGTTCCTGATGCATGAGGTAGCATTCTGAATGATAATTAATTAGAGGGGAAAAGCAGAATAAGGAAGCATAGTACATCAGATGAAATTAGTATAATTCAGCCTTTCCCTTTCATTTTACCTGCAGTCAGAGTAGGCTGGCAAGGTGGCTTGGGTCAGGAGGGAAACCCCAGGGAGCATCCACTGTTCTATACTCCTATGATACATTGGGCTCTCACCCATTCCCAGACGCACCACACCCCTAGCCACCTCTTCCCCCCCAAACCGACTCAGGCCCAGGGAGTGCCAGCCACTCTCTGTTTACCACCTCTGTGCCATGAGACCACCGGAACCAGCCCCAGCCAGCTCTTCTACCTCAGTTTTCTAGTCTGATCTCAAATTAATGAATTCTTTGCTAAATTGGAGGCCCTCCCTTGTCTTCCTGTGGAAGTCCTGATCCCTAATAGAGGTGTTTTTAAAGGGAGCACACACCAATCAGCACAAGCACCAAAGAAAACTGCTCGTTCACTCCAGGCATCACTTGGTACGCCACAGATGCCTCCACTGAATGTCAACAAATCCCACGGCAAACCTGCCCACTTCTCCAGAGAGCTAGAAACTCACTTTATCACTACCGGTGGATGCCTGCTAACCAAGAAAAGAAAACTACTAGGAAAAACACCCAGGTTTCAACTTGGAAAATCCGGGCAGTAACTTACAAGCAGGCTTCCCACCTGCCCCAGAGCCTCTTCTGAGTCAGAGAAGAACGTGGGTCACCTGTTAGGGACCCATCAGTAGCCAAATCGTGTTGAAGCCTCTCTCTGTATAGTCAGGTACTAGGGACTGAGCACTCATGTGTTCCCAGTTTGTTTGTCTTATACACCTGAGCCATTCAGTGGCCCTGAGCTTGAGGCATGAGCGGCCTCAGCTCCCGTGACCTACCTCATTGATGAAGGAGTGGGCCCCTTGTGGGCTAAGCAGTAAGATGGCACGGCGCAGTGTGTCCCGGTAGCGGTTCAGCTCCTCTGTCTTCATGGTGGTGAAGAGACTGGTGAACACGTGACTGATATTCTTGTCCACCTTTTGTAAAGAGACGTCGAGGCCCAGCCGTGAGGCCTGGTCCAGAAAGCTTTGGAGCCCACGGATATCTGAGCATGGGAGAAGAGGAAGGAAGAACCATCTTTAAATGGGAAAGGATCTAGCCGGGAGGGCAACTAACCCCAATGCTCCCAACCCAGGTAGCCACCAGCAGAAATGGGGTTCCTGTCTACTTCACTCATTCAGAGCAGGCTGCAAGGCAGCAGCTTAGACCCAACATCCTCATCAGCATCCAGCCCTAGGGTATGGAGTGGTTATCATCTAGCATTGGGAATCCTTTCTGCCATCTGAAAGGTACTATGACAGAAACCACCCTTTATAATCCTTTTCTTCTCTCATGTGTAGTCTCAATTCTGGCTGTTCTGTCCTCCAGGCTACATGGACCCTGCCTTGGGTTTCCCCATCTCCCTCCATACCTCACAGCAGAGGTTTCTTGACACTCTAGAGCCAGATAATACTATTGACTACCCTGAAGAGACCTGACCTAGACTTGTGATGGGCCATTCTAACTCATGGGTCGCACGCTCTAATCCTCTGAATGTCAGCATCTCATGTGATGACCCCTAGCCAATACCACAGGCCTTGTCTTGCTTCAGGATCTGATTTTCTTCCTAGAACTTCCTTCCTCTTGCTTTGTACCAAGAGGTGACTCATCCCAAATTCAATTAGAAGCTCCTGTTCCAACTGATTCAGAGATGAATAGATGGCCAAGGTCCTTCACTGAGACTTTCCCCAGCACTAGGAGGGAACATCTATGTACAAGATAAGTCAATTGAACCAACTACCTGAGGGTAGGAGCCCAGAGTGGATCCTGGAGCCCAGAAAGATGGCATCCTCTCACTGACCTACCACTGTGAGGGGCCAGTGCTGTTGTTGTTGTCACTGTTGTTGTTAAGTACAACTCTAATAAACATGAAGCAACAGCTCTGCACAAGCCATCCAACTTCCCCCAAGGGACACTGCCCAAGAATGGAACCAATACAGAAGCAAGCAGGTATAAGCCGGGGACACAACTATTTTGATGCTATTCAAGCCTTGAGGTCCATCTGTGTCTGACACTGTCTCCTGGACTTCCCAAGAGTTCCCTTTGCTTCCTAAGCCACTTCATGTTTCATTTCTGTCACCTGTAGCCTAAATTGTCAACACATAGGAAAGTCATTTTGCTACCCTAGAATGTTTCCATTACCTCCTTGTGCTGGTTGGTTTTGGGTGTCAACTTCATACAAGCTGTAGCACAATTAATAAAAATCCAAAGAGAGATATTGGAGTTCAGCCTTAAGGTCAGAAAAGCAAAACACACAGTCACTGACTCTTACCTCTACCTCAGTCTGAAATGGCAATCCTGCCTCCAGGAATATCAGAATGAGACTCTCTAAGAGCTGTTTCTTCCTGTCTTATATTCCTCTCTCTGGGCTAGAATTAAAGGAGTTCATCACTATTGCCTGATTTCTATGGCAAACTAGTGTGGCTACTGGGATTAAAGGTGTGTGTCACCACTGCCTGGTCTGTAAAGCTGATCAGTGTGACTGTTTTACTCTATCACCTTCAGGCAAAGTCTATTTATTAAAATACAAATGTAATATCACTACAACAAGCTACAGGCATCAGAGGAGGGAGCCCCAGTTGAGAAATGCCTCCAAGAGATCCAGTTGTATGGTATTTTCTCAATGTGGGAGGGACCAGCCCATGGTGGGTGGTGCCATCCCTGGGTTGGTGATCCTGGGTTCTGTAAGAAAGCAGGTTGAGCAAGCAATGGAAAGTAAGCCAATAAGTAGCTCCCATCCAAAACCTCTGCATCAGCTCCTGCCTCCAGGATTCTGCCCTATTTGAGTTTCTGTCCTGTTTCCCTTTGATGGTGAGCAGCAATGTTGACGTATAAGTCGAATAAACCCTTTTCTCCCTGACTTGCTTTCTGGTTATGATGTTTCATCACAGCAAGAGAACCCCTTAGGACACTGCCTTATCCTTGCATTCCCAGGGGCAGATCCTCTAGAGGATGCTGAGTACCTCATCTAGTCCCACAAGGCCACTGTCCCCATGCCCTGTGGGTCACTGAGACTCCGGTCCTGCGTAGTGCTAACTAGACAGGTTTTACTTCCTGGTGCTTCTCTGGAAATGCCTCCTCCTGGCTGTCACACAAACAGTTCTACATGAGCAGGTGTCAAGGAGGCTGGTATAGAGGCCCTCAGCTCCCTATCCTGACGGGAAGACAGACTTACCAGTAAGTCTAGTCTCAGCTTCACTGTAGCAGGAATAGTCCAAGGACTACCACAGGGGGATGGCCAAGAGTAGACCCTGATGGAAATTCTAAGAGATCCTTAAACTCCCAGGCAAAGCATTCCTCCCTTCCACTCTTCAACATGCTCATCTATAAAACGAGACTCTAAAAGACATGATTCCTATGCAATGACCTTCTTGGGTCCAAGAAGCTGGCACATGGTAGTCCAGAGAATCAGGTTCTTAATGATCCAAAAAAGAACACTATGGTACCCAGAGGAGGATCCTACAGGCCATTTCAGAGATAGGCCAAGCAGACCAACAGGTAAGCCCGCAGTCGCCTGTGTTCTAGTCTAGCCAGGACTTTGGTCTGCACATTTGGCAACCTGACCCTGAAACATAGACATAATACAAGTTAGGGCTTAGGCCTCTGAGTAAGAAGCAAAGAGGCACAAGGAGGGTCTCCTCACTAAGCTCAAGAGTGAGGACAATACTGCCAGTAGATAGCTCTCCAAGGACCCTGACGTGGTGCTTTGTAACTGTTGCGGCACCCAGGGCCCCCGACCTACAGACTCAAGTTGTCAAAGCCCCTTGAATTTCCATAGAAGTCACTGGGCTTCCATCATCCCATGTGGGACCCCTAAGACCTATCTTTTTAAGTGAAATTGAAGAATTGTGCTAGCTAGATTTTTATCAACTTAACACAAGACAGAATCATCTAGGGAGAAGGAACCCCAACTAAGAAAATTACTTTTGTGGAGCATTTTCTTAATTAATGATTAATGTGAGAGGGTGCAACCTATTGTGGGTGTTACCATACCAGGGCAGGTGGTTCTGGGTGGTACAAGGAAGAAGGTTGAGCGAGCCACAGGGAACAAGCCAGTAACCAGCGATCCTCTGTGGTCTCTCTCTGCTTCAGCTGCTGCCTCCAGGTTCCTGCATGGATTCCTGCCCTGACTTCC
>JAQHUG010000052.1:6451795-6467833 GCA_028555095.1 Dicrostonyx torquatus
AAACTGGTAAAGCCTTTTTGGATATCATATTGGCTATTTCTCAGAAAATTAGGAAACAACCTTCCTCAAGACCCAGCAATACCACTTTTGGATATTTACCCTAAGGATGCTCAATCATTCCATAAGGACATGTTCATAGCAGCATTGTTTGTCATAGCCAGAACCTGGAAACAACCTAAATGCCCCTCGACAAAAGAATGGATAAGGAAAATACAGTTCATTTACACAATGGAGTACTACACAGCAGAAAAAATAATGACATCTTGAAATTTGCAGGCAAATAGATGGATCCAGAAAACATCATATTGAGTGAGGTAACCCAGACCCAGAAAGATAAATATCGCATGTACTCACTCATAAGTGGGTTTTAGACATAAAGCAAAGAAAACCAGCCTACAAATCACAACCCCAGAGAACCTAGACAACAATGAGGACCCTAAGAGAGACATATGTGGATCTAATCTACATGGGAAGTAGAAAAAAACAAGATCTCCTGAGTAAATTGGAAGCATGGAGACCATGGGAGAGGGTTCAAGGGGAGAGGAAAAGAAGGGAGGGAGCAGAGAAAAATGTATAGCTCAATAAAATCAATAGAAAAGAAAACAAACAAAAAACAAACAGACAACAACTTAAAAGGGAATTGTTTTGTATACCCAACAAGACTCCATTGGGAAACAAAAACTAAGTTTTCACTTACAAGTGGGATGTAGTTAAAGAAAGCTTCTGAGTTAGAGATGGGCTTGTGTCAGCTTCTCTCAGTGCTGGGACCCTATCTGGGGCCTTGTCCAGAGGCTGTGGGCCTCTATATTTCTCATCTACTGCAGGAGGTCTCTGATGATGGCTGAACAAGACACTGATGTATGAGTATAGCAGAATGTCATTAGGAGTCATTTTGTCGCTATCTATGTTCCCTCTGCTGAACAGTACTATTTAGTTTTCCTCTAGGAACTTGGCTTATCTAGGCTCAGGTTCTTCGCCACCCAAAGAGTGTTGAGGATTGGTTCCTTCTTATGAACTAGGTCTTAAATACAATTAAACATTGGTTGGTTAGACCCATAAGCTTTCACTTGCACATCTTGCAAGCAGGTCATGATTATAAATCAAAGGGTTTGTAGCTGGGTCTATGTTTCTCCTTTGGTAGCATGTAAAGTAATTTCCAGTACCATGAACATTAGTCAGTAGGGGTGAAGGCTTTGTGTAGGCACCAGCTCAACTTTTCCATGTTCAATGAGTTATATAGGTTTTGTGTTCAGCAATGGGGCTTACCATCAGTTGGTGGAGATCAACCAATAGCTTTGGCAATAGCCTGTTTAAGCATTTGGTTTTACAGCACTGTTCACAATACTCAATATATGAAATCAACCTAAGTATCCATCGACAGACAGACGGACAGATGGATGGAGAAAAATACAGGGCATAAATAAAATTGAATACTATTCAGTTATAAAAAAAAGTAATGAAATCCTGTCAGTTGTGGAAGTATGGATAAACTTAGATGAATTTGTGTCAAGAGAAATCCTAATGGTATTCTGCTTATACTCATTGATGGGTGCCTAGCCCAACTGTCATCAGAAAGGCATCATCTAGCAACTGACAGCCAAACACTAGATGGAGCCAGGAAAACCCTGCAGAAGACAGGGAGGAAGGATTGTAGAAGCCAGAAGTGTCGAGGACACCACAAGAAGATGGCCCACACAGTCAACTAAGCAGGGCTCACAGGAGCTCATGGAAACTGAAGTGACAATCAAGGACCCTATATTGATCTGAGTTAGATCCTCTGCATATGCATTATGGTTGCGTAGATTAGTGTTCTTGTCAGACTCCTAACGGTGGGAATGGGGCTGTCACTGACTCTTGCCTGCACTTAGAGTCCTTTTTATCCTATAGGTTGCCTCATCCAGCCTTGATATGAGGGTTTGTACCAAGTCTTATTGCATCTTGTTATGCTGTGTTTGGTTGATATCCCTAGGAGGTCTGATTTTCGTTTGTTTGTTTTTGGAAAGGAAACATAGGAGGTGAACTGGAGGAGATGGAAAGACAGGAGGAAGGAGCAGACTGACTAGGAGGAGTGGAGGGAGGAGAGGCTGTGGTTGGAATACAGTATATAAGAGAAGAAAAATTACAAAATGAAGGAAGGGAGGGAGGAGAGAGAAAAGAAAGAAGGAAGGAAGAAAGGGGGAGGGTGGGAGAAAGAAAGCACTACTTATCATAACCCAGAGAATGTCTCAGCACCCAGCAGCCAATGTAGTATAAACAGTGTCCACAAGTGGAATAGATGGCTGCCTTTGGCCCCTGGGAATGGTCTCTCTAGTCCCATACTGTTTCCTCATCACTTTGAATATCCCTGTCTTTATTTCTGGTCTTGGCCACACAGACAGATTTGACCTATAGGACAAACATAAATGTAACATAAATAGTGTTATGAATGGCTGTATGCTTCAATTTCTGCCCTTGGGCTTGGCTACTACTATATAAACACCCTTAGGGTAGCCTGCTGACAAGATGCTGTGACACACAGAAGAATTAGGATGGCTCCCAAGCAACCCCTACTGTCACATGCCAGCGGAACCCAGACACAAGTGCAGACACAGCAGAACAATCAGGTTGAACTATAGACTCATCAAAAATAATAAATGACTCTTGTTCTAAGCCACTAAGTTTGGGGACAGCTTGATTACCAGCAGTGACTAACTGAAAGGCTGAGGTCATTGGATGGCTTCTATCTGGCACTCCTTATGAAGGTGTAAAGAAAACAGCAAGACCTGTACCTTAAAAAGATCATGGGTGGCATCGTTCACAAGGGATTGAAGATGGACTCAGGCAAGGCCATGTGTCCTCAGACAGTTTTTCCAGGATTCCAACAATTCTCAGTGTCTCATGGCCTTACCTATGACCCAGATATGATCACAACAGACAAGCATCAAAGACCCAGGGACCCTGCTCCTCTTGGAACCTTTTAAGAGAACAATGAATTGGTAAAATGGCAGAGAGTGATCACATCCACAGAATGTTTCTGCAAGCTTACATGGCATGTATATCATCAAAGCACACATGGCTTTGTATGTCTGATAAAGCCACGGTGTGATATGAATGATCCCATGAGTCATGCCAGCACAACCTGTAATCTCACTGGGAAAAAAAGTTTCCTATGGTCCCTCTACCAAGGCCCCTTCTCACTCTATGGCACTATTTCATGTCCTTATGGAGCATAAGATACATGAATGGGTGGCATGTGTCAGGACCCACAGATACAGGCAAGAACATGTATGTGTGGGGCACAAAGGCACCAAGAATTCTCGCATGCCTCAATAGTGCATTTCTGACTTCTGTTCAGGCATCCCCCGATGAGACCGAGCCATCAGAGAGAGATTAAGCTTGTTAGCAGCAGCAGGTTCTTCACTCCTGGTATTAGCGATGCTGCGGAAGGCAGCTTTCCCAGGAGACACCATCCCTAGCTACAACAGCAGCTCCCACTTGGCTGAAAAGGTCAGTCTAAGCTTCTTTTTCATCTGCACTCGGGGAGGGCTGGAGCAGAGTACCAGTCTGAGCGCGAGCAGACTTCACCAGCTTCCTACCCACTGCCCAAGAAGAGGGCCAGGAAAGCCACCTGTCCAACCAAAGTCATGTTCTCCTTGCAAGAGAGTGTGCAATGCCACCCTACTCCACTCTGCAGTAAAGCCTGCTGTCTATTCTGTTGCTTCTCAGGATGGCAGAATTCCCCCAAGAGGGAAGACTAAGGAAAGGGCTGGAGAGTGCTGCCATGCAGTCTGTCCTGAATGTCACCTCCTCCAACCAGACCCACTGTTGACCCCAGGAACAGAGCTGCCTGTGGTCAGATCAGTCCTACCCAGAATCTACTCAGAAAGGGCCCTGGTTTTCTGAAGGGACAAGAACCGGAATAAACAGGAGAAAGAGGTGCCAGCACTCTACAGGTCCAGTGAGTGAGTCCCATCCTCAGAGGAAGCAGGCTGGAAGGACAGACAATTGCATCGTACAAACAATACAACATGACAACCTAGGACAGGCCTCCTGCAATGTCTCCTCTAGATTTGCTGCCCTCTCTTGGGTTCTCAAGGGCCCTGGTCATCAGAAGTCTTTGCAACCCTCCTGCCACTGCTCACCCATGCCCTCCTTCCTCAGACAGCCACTGAGAGCTTCCTCTGTGTGGGATTTCCCCCCTGGATTCTGGAAAATAAAACTGAAGGAACTACAGTGTTCCTGCTGTCACAACTTATATTTGAGGAGCAGAGAACAGGCCTAGAACAAATGAACAATGGAGTAGATAATTTTCCATACTCACAAGCTCTGAGGAAAACCCATGTTGACCTGAAGCAGATGTCGGGATGGGAAGAGGAAAGTCCCCTGTGAGAAAGCAGCAGTGAGGGGGTGGTAGCTCCAGAAGCCCCTCAGAGAAACCATTCAAGACAGAAGAAACAGTGCCTAGAGAGTTACACAATGAGGCATCTTTGATGACAAATGAAGGAGGGCATTGCCCGTCCTGGAATTGGGCCCTGCATGACAGTAACTATCAAGGAAAGGAAAGAGGTGTCAGCAGACACCAGGGAAGACCAGAGGCGACAAGTGGCTGGAGGGCCCATACCTGGCCCTTCTCTCTACTAGGCATGCCCTAGTGCTGCCATTTAGGGACCACTGATCACTTTAAAGAAAATCTGACTCTAACCATGACACTGTGTTCTAAAGCTCATGCCAAAGTCATCAACAAATGGTGACCCTCTGCCTCTTCTTCTTCCCCCAGTTCTCCACAATGCAAGTCTCCATGAGGGGACTGGACCCAAAGCCCTCTGTAGTCTGGGATTCCAGATACTAAAGGCCCCGTCTTCACCCACTCATTTCCCGGTCTCCTCTTGCACACTCCTGGTAATTTTCTCAGCTAATCCTGGGCTCCTCTCTGGCTGCTCACACCACACCTTCCTCTGTCAACAGAGGCCTACATCCTCCACTGGCTGTGGCCTCTCCACTTCTGCGAAACCCCTTGGCTCACCTTCACTGTGTCTTCTTGTGTTCACCACCAAGTCTCCTTAGGCTCTTCCACAACAGCTTCTTATAAGGTCTCCTTGTATCTGCCCACTAATGCATTGTGCTAGAATGTTCTCTCTTAAGGTCATATGTGTACATAATGTAGCCTGCCTCTAACCTCCCATGAATAATACAATAATACAAGTTTACTTAAAAGTTGCCAAGAAATTAATAACCTCAAAAGTATCAATCAATCAAGATACAAGCAAACAAAAGGCCTTCTTGAGATTTTATCAATGTATACAAAATAAGCTCATGCATCTTAACTTGAACTAAGAAGCAGTCTGGAGCAAATAGCTTTTCATGCTTTTCATTTCTATGCTTCCATCAGCTACCTTCACCACCAAATCAGGAGCTCATGGATGAGAAAAAGAATATTTTTGCCCTTCTCTGGAGATCATGCACACACAGTGGGAGGTGGCATACAACCCTCTACCTACATATTTCTTTGAAAATATCTAAGCCCCACATCTCCATCAGGACCCAATCAGACTACTCTTCCCTCTGAGACCCTCTCAGTTCCCCAAGTTGGAATTTATGCCTCCTTCAAAGTGAGTAACACTAAACAATGTGTAAAATTAGGCAGCTGTGCAAGAAGGAGGACCTGGGTCTTCCTCATCTCTCCATCCACCCCAGACTCAGCAGCTAACATAAAGACAGGACTACAGAAGTCCATGGAACTGTAGGCCCAGCCAAGGCACTAGCCTGCAGCCCAGTGTGACTTCAGCAAGCACACAAACACAACACACCATTAAAGGCAAAGCTGTGTCAGGCAAGGAAGTGAAGCTGTGGGAAGTCTTTTCAAAAATTTCGGGTGACATCTGTGATGGTCTCTCTCCTTCTTAAAGATCAGGCAGTCACCTGACATTTTAAATACTGTCTTTCTCAAAAGTAATTGAAACGAAAGAACACATTTCAAATTGCTTTCCCTACTATTTCAATCTCTGAGGAAGAACCAAGCTCAGAGAGTACTCACAAAGAATATTTTACCATCTGTAATGCACGCGCGCGCGCGCACACACACACACACACACACACACACACACACACACACACACACACACACGAGGGCTGCCACATCATACCAGGAGGAGTTCACAGCTAGCAGAGTTTGGAGATTGTTGGCAAATTTTCCAAAGGCTGAGACACAATTCTGAGTCCCCAGATTGTTTTTCCACTTCCTTTCCTATCTGGGATCCCAAACATAGATTTCTTTGAATTTCTTCCCAGATGGAGTTTACCCATTCACGTTCCTTATTAAGCCCCCTGTCCTGGTGCCTCACATCCTGTATTACTTACTTCCTTCCCCCACTACTAGCTCCAAATTCTTTGTCATCGTCACCGGCATAGAGTAACTACCATAGCAGGGTGTGAGGAGCCTGGTGAAGAAGCACCCACCATATCCAAGACAAGACCATAGAGACCTGCTGTGACGTCACCCATAAGCAGCAGCACTGCCTAGCTCACATATCCTTTTGTAATTAATTTCCCCCCATGGCTTTCCAGCTCTGCATTCTATTCTTCCATTCCCTCCTTCCTCCCTTTCCCCTTTCTTCCACCTTTTCTTCCTTCCTGCCTGAACGCTGCTCTCAGCCAGGTCCTGGGATTGATGTCAGCATGTTGGGGACTGTGGACCCCCAGACCTTGAGTTTCCTGTGACCCCCTGCCTGCCAGGGGGTAAAAGGGCTTGTTTTCCTGCAGCTGCTCTGAGCAAACAGCTTGTTTTCTTGTGCTTGCAGCTGCTCTGAGCATGAGACAGGGGAGTGGTTTCTGGTGGGCTTGCAGCTGAGAGTTAGGGTGTTGGTCAAGGAGAGCCTACATAAGCTGCCCTGGAACACAATAAAGTTGGTATTCTTGATTCAAGGAGGCATTCTTGGCATTATTGTTTCAAGAGTGATCCATGTCCGTGTGTGTGTGTGTGTGTGTGTGTGTGTGTGTTTCAATCTCCAGTGCTTTGCAGGGCTCGCAAACAGCACCTTAGTGCAGGCAGTATGCTACAGACATAGAAGTACAGTAGTAGTATGGACGCTCATCAGAACATCCGAATGCAAAAGCCCCACAGCCCTGCCCTCAAGGAGCTCACAGCTTTACAGGAACTGACTTGGAATCAGGGAGTGGTCCCGTTGTCATTTCAGGAACACACCTCAAAGTGTGAAGTCTTTCTATTTGCTAGTGGTATCTTATGAATGAATTAAATACCCCTTACCTTCAATCCGGGAAGACTAGGGAAGTCACCAAGAAGACCAAATCAGTAACAAAAGGATCAGAGACACACAGGTATGGCATATATAGCCCTTCACAATAATAAAACAGGAAACAGTCTACTCATGGCCTGGCAAAGGATGCCCGTGATGCATTATTCTCCACAACACAGTGGATACTGCTCTGGACATCCCTACCCTGGTCACAGTTCAACTGCCCAGACCTCAATCAAGGGCACCTCCAGAATGAGTCCCACCTGCCAAAAGCAAGCCCTCCGTGCTAACCATGTCTTGTACGTCCTTTGTTCTGATGCATTAATGTCAGGGGCCTTGCTGTCACTTAGGGTTGGCCAATTCCTGGAGATAGTACCAATGGCCCCACAACATACCCTTCTATGAAAACCAAACCATCCAAAGCCCACAATCCAACCCTTCTCTTTGAGCTCTCATATCCCATGGCAAAATCCACATTATCTGATTTTCCCAGGGTCAAGGCCAGCCTGCTAGCCAAAGCCTACAGTAATCATACACACCCACCAGCCCTCACCTGATTACCAGTCCTTCCCTGCTCACCACAGTGAAGGTCCTTGCTCTCAGACATCCCCGTCCCATCACTTCCCAGCTTTGCCTCTCCTCCCTTGATACGACAAACTGTCATTTCAGTGTCTGCCTTCCCATGGCCTTCTGCCATTGCCATAGCTAGATAATAATAATGTCTGTATTGAAACTGTCAAGCTTGTGGGTGCAGCACTATTCACAACAGAGAAGATACAGAATCAACCCATTTGTCTATCAGTAAACCAATGAATTTGCTTATGATGGAATGCTGTTTGCCACAGAAAACAGAATGAAATCATGCCATCTGCAACAAGAAGGAAAAGCCCAGAGCACATGATGTTGAATGAAATAAGGTAAACATAGAGAGATGAGTACCATGGGATCTCCTTCATATTGAGAGTGGGGAAAAAGTTGAACTGATAGGAATATGCCTTGTTATGGTTGGCATTTGTGCAAACTGCAGAGGGCTGATGAAGGGCCAAACTTCCACTTAAAAAAAAATGAATAAATTCAGGAAACACTTTGGGCAAATTGTGACTACAGTTAATAGCAGTGTATTTTATATTTGAAACTTGCCAAGAGACAGTGCGTGAATTAATTATGGCCTTGCATGGCTTGATTTAGACACTGCATAACATAACACGCATTACCTCATCAAGTTATACCCCCGGAACATGAACAACTTTGACCTAATCCCAAACAAAACAAAATGCCTGGGATGCAGCGCTCCAGACACTTATTTTGACTAACCCCACCCACACCTCAGCCAATCCCTGACCAGAGGTGCATAGAATAATCATAGGCCTACATTCCATTCCATCCCCCCTAAACTGGATGACCTCCAGAGCCACCTCTCTAAGCCCATTTTTATTTTGCAAACAAGTACCGCACCTTGCTCAGGAGAGCCGGGCATGCTTCAGTGAGAAGCACACATTACAGCTGGCACAGTGCAAAATAGATGTTCCTGCTGTCAGCTCCTTCCAACCTTCTCATCAGCATAAGGAACGCCCCCAGAAGGGTTCTCAAATGAGCAAATCATCTCCCTTGTTCTAGAGGCTCGTCAAGAAAGGAGGTCCATCCTGACAATCGGATGACACAATAGGAGACTAAAAAGGTCGCCTCTTCCCTCTGTGATAATGGGAATTTCAAAGTTGCAAAGTAGCTGAAGGGGAAAAGCTGTCATTGAAAACTCTGAGAAAAGGGGACACAATTCTGCCTCTAATGAGAGCCAATAATATCCAGGAGAGTTCTCCTTGGACAGGTTTCAGAAGCATCCACAAAGCCAGGAGAGGGGAGAGTCTGGGAAGAGAGAGGGTCCAAAGGCTTCAGCTGTGGGCATGTTCTGGCACTACATACATGTTCAAACACGGGGCCCCCACATGCCCTGCCTACGGCTTTGCCAACAGAGGCTATCGGCTGATCAGAACACACTCCACTTCTCACCAACCTCTAGTCCCTTCCATTTAAAAAAAAAAAAAACCACAAGGGGAAAGCATTTAAAATAATCAGGATGGAAGATCGAGATTAAAAACAATTTAAAATAAATGTCTACGCTGGCATTCTGGAAAAAACATACCACGCTGCATTAAGTGCTTTGAATTAAGTAAATTACACCAAGTAACTAATTTACATAATGATCAAGATTTGCATTTTACACATGTTATAATGAAAATGGGTTTATAAAATAATTCTTCACCAACTTCTGTTCAGAGTGGAGAAGTATTTGTAGAAAATTCCGTGATATTTATCTGTCACTGTCTTTCATGTTGCAGATCTCTGGCTTTTTCAATATTTTTTTTAATCTGCCAGGCCCCTTATTCCCACTGCAATAAATAGTGCCTTTGATTTGCAATTCCCTCCCGTCAACTGAGTGCGATCATATTTTTTATAGAATCTATAATATGCTAATAATTTTCAGAATTTTAACAAATAAAGTTTGATGTCCCTGTCACCTTTCACTTATAAGGCATTTGGGATAGACTTTTAGCAGTGTTTCCTGCTAGATCTAGGGGGACTATTTCAAAGCTAAGGATGCTGGCTGGCTCTGCTGGGTAAGGGATAGCATGGAATTTCTCAGTAGCCTTGCGTCCTGTATCAGTGGTCCCCTTGGGGCTGAGGCAAGATTCCCAGCTGGCACCTCCAGCCCATGGTTCAGGGGTCCCATCTTCAACCTTGGTAAAAAGTTCCTGACTCCAGGTCCTTGCATGTAGGGGCCAAGAGCCACAACTTTACTACCCTACTCATCCACCCCATTCCCTCCCTGTAGTCTATGAGGAATGAGACATTCAGTTTCCCAGATGAGGAAATCGAAGGACAGACAGGTGGATTCTCTCCAAAACCACCAGACAAGAACAGTCTAGACCTACCTCTGTGCTCTGAGGGAGCTCTGATATTAAAGGAGAGGCACTACTAGGAGGTGTGGGCTTGTTAGAGTAGGTGTGGTCTTGGTGGAGGAAGTGTGTCACTGTGGAGGTGAGATCTGAGATCTAATATATGCTCAAGCCACACCCAGTGTCTCAGACCACTTCCTGTTGTCTGTGAGTCAAGATATAAGGACTCTCACTCAGCCCTTGTTCCAGCACCATGTCTGTCTACATGCCACCATGTCACAACGTGGTGATAATGGACCAAACCTCCAATAACTTAAACCACCCCAATTACATGTTTTTCCTTTATAAGAGTTGTCTTGGTCATGGTATCTCTTCACATCAATAGAAACCCTAACTAAGACAGTTGTTTCCCTGGATTTCTCAGTAACTTAAGATCCCCAACAGGAGTAACTTTCCAGTGATTGCCCACACATTTGTACTTGAATGTCCAGGAGGCTTAAAGTAAATGTCTTTGCCCTTTGTTAATAGTGTGCCCATGGCATGGCAGAATGAGCTTACCCACATGTGACAGTCTGAATGCCTACATCCCTCCAAATCCTAGTGGTTACAGAGCAGAAGGAGAGAGATTGGGGGGAGGCATTTGGGTGACAAGGGACGTTCCTGTGATGTATTTGTGCCCTGACAGGAAACAGAGGCCAGACTCATCTGGCTTCTCCCTGCCGCTGTGTGGACACAATGAGAAAGTCGACTTCTGCAAACCAGGACGAGGACCCTGCAGACACTGAGTCTGTTGCATTGTCCTTGGACTCCTAAGCCCCAAAGCTATGGAAATAAATGCCACGGTCGCCCCGGAGTATATAATTCTTTTCTTGATACCAAGCTGAGATGATTAGCAAGCAGCAGGAACTTTTTAAGGCCTGACTTGGTGCCACTGTGCTAAGTAACTTGCACATACTACCTCGTCAATCCCCATGACAGCCTCATGTCTTCTGAGGTGACCCACTCAGGAAGAGACTGAATGGAAGCTCAAGCTCAGAATTCTCCAACAAGCCAGAGGTGCCTGAGGGGTGACAGGAAGGAGGCAGGTCCACACACTCTGTGCAGATACTTATCTGTGAGCTCCATGTGGACCAGACTTTCCCTGGGTCTGAGTACCCCTGAAGAACTACTGAATGATGTCAACTTTGCGGTTTAGTCATTGGCTCCAGCAGAGCTGGAGAGCAACTCCAGCTGTCTCCCAGGAGAGGTCTTGCTCCCTTCAAGGCACTGGGTCTGGCAACCCCAAGAGCAGTTCTCCCAAGTGTTCACCCAAAGCACAATAGAGCTCCCAAGAGACCACACAGCTTTGCAGAATGGCAAGACAATACAAACATGAATACTCCATTTCCGGCTACTTATCTGCGATCAGTATTAATAACTGGCATTACACGGGGAAACACGGCAGCCTCATTAATCCTGTAAATTACCACTGAGGAAAAGTCCTACTAAAACAGCAGACCCAGCTGAGATGACTCAGAAGCAAACCCAGGTAGAGTGTCACCTCTTCAGACCTACAAAGGGTTATTATCTGCCTACACACAAGGCCCCTCTGATTCCTGGGACCATCAGCAACCCCAAAGTGGCAGGGCAGCCCCTGTCACTGCTCAGAGAGCAACAGTTTGAGACTGGCCACGTTCAAGCCCTCACTCGGGCTTTCTCCAGCATGCTCTCTGCTGCTGAACCAGGTCATGTTCTATGGTAGACATCAGAGAAAAGGACCAGAAACTGAACTGAAGACAGGCAAGTAAGAAACACTTAGGGGGCAGAAGTCTACATGAGGAGGTCAGTTTACCATAAGGGAAGTCTCAAAACAGCCTTCGGAAAGCAGAGAGTCTTATAGGATTGACATGAATTCTGAACACAAACAAGGGGCGGGAACTCCAGAGCAAGAGGACCTCAGCACCCCTGGGACCCCAGCTTTGTAGAGCCAGTGATTCAGCTGGGTGACCTGTGAATCATTTCATATGAGTATAAGGGTTGCCATGCCTGGTGTGCTGCCTAAGAAATCACAGTGACATTTCTAGATAGAAAGGGAATCAGGTGGCCTGCTGGGCAACTCAGACCAGGCACACCAAGCCAGCCCTCCTGCCCACGGCAGGTCAAGACTCTCAGGAGGAGGATGCATGGAGGTGGCAAAGCCATGGAGTCACCTGAAGTTCACTCAGTGTTAAAGTGCCCCCCAGGGCTGGAGATGTGCAGCCCAGGCCAGCTTTTATGAGGCCATTTCAAGGTAAAGACTGTGACTCCCAGGTGGCTCTATCCTCACAGCAACCTCCTGACCTTGTGTTAAATGCCCTCAACTTGCAGATGTGATTTACATAATTACTTTTTGACACCAACCTGGCTTTAATTTGTTTCCTCTGAAACCCACGTTGGAGGAGGGAGCAGCAACCAGAGCAGGGAGTGAGGCTGAGGGAAAAGGCTTTCAGACACCACTCCCCTTTCCTGCGGCTTCCCAAAAGCCATGACTAAAGAAGGACCAATTCTAACCACACTGTAGAGTACCAGAGAGCCTCAGAACTCCCTGGCCACATGAGTTGTACCACCATCCTTGAAGACAGCATTGTAGAGAGGCAGGTAAATACCCACACCAAGGACAGCTCTATTGGAAGCAAGATATGGGCAGTGTTGGGCAGAGGAGACAAAGTCACCTGCTAGATTCATCAGGCTACACCAGGGTCAGACAGATGGGGTGGGCACACCTCTGAGGACAAAAGGTATAATGTCATCACCGGGACACTGTTGTGACACACAGAAGGACAGAGTGTTGGGCAGGTGAGATGAGGGATCATCACAGATGGTGGTTCTGTGAAAGGGCAGGAGTCTAGATGTCATGGCAAGCTAGGGTCATGCTCGGGCAGGACTCCATAGAGACTCAGCACAGGTGGGTAGATGCCCTCAGACAGACAGGAGGCCACTTTGCCTACAGATCAGCTAAGTGCACAAGGAGCAAGGGATGGCAGATGCTGGCTTATGGTTCATAGCATCTGTGGACAGGGAACAAATGGAAGAGTTCCAAATGCCAGGAAAGACAGCAGCTTAGTCCCAGTCATGATGCTGAGTGCAAAGGAGACCTCTCACACTACACAGTCCTTATGACACATCAGTATACTCCCACCCATGTGTTCACACTCTTGTGTGCAAGTCACATTCACTCACACAGCTACACTCAGAGTACACGCATGTGCAAGTACACACACATGCACACTCTGTGTTCCCACCCACTGGTACATACACTGTGTACTGAAGCCAGCTGAACCAACTTGCCAGAGCCCATCATTAAATTTTCAAGAATTTGGAAGTTTCTAAATATAGCCACTTCAATTAAATTATACAAACCTGTAATTAAATAAATTATTTCACAAGCAAAACTGACAAATATACAAATCTCACTTCCCAGACATTTTGCTGAATTTTACTATTTATCTGTGTGCTGAGGTTAGGCGTGTCTACCGTGTTTGAAGGAGGAAACCATGATGCATGCATCTTCTTGCCCCAAGCTTACACGCAATTACACCAACTAGCTCAAACGCAGCCATGGCATGAGAATTTACACCACAGAGATCAGCAGGGGTTACACATTAGGGTTTCTTGTTTTTCTTGGAGACTGGTTTCCATTCACTGGCATGCCATAGCTCACAAAGCACACACCCATATCCTCCCTAAGCCTTCCATGCACACACACACACAGCTGTCTCTCGGTGTCTGGAGAAATGGTTCCAGAATCCCTTCAGTTCCAAAGCCTGACTCTTACATCCCTCCTATGAAATGGTGTAGCACTGGCGTTTAGGCCGTGCAGAGCCTGTGATACACTCTCAGTCATCGGCAGACGGCTTATAATACCTAATACACTGTAAATGCTATGTAAATCATTGTTGCACAGTATTGTTTAGGGAATACTGACAAGAAAAACAGTCTGTACACGTTTGTTATAGCCTTGATTTTCTTGAGTATTTTCAGAATATATAGGGACGGCTGTACATTTGTGTGTACACACATATGCACACTCTCTCTCTCTCTCTCACACACACACACACACACACATTCACATTCACACATTTCTTAAACACAAACCAGCACATTCTTGTTCTCCCTAGCATGTCCAGATTGGCAGCACCCACACTCAGGACAAACAGTACGAACTGCTCTAGGACAGAAGGAGTTGTAAACCCAGCTTGTCTGCCTTCCTCAACCCTCCACTGGTCCTTGGTTCTGCCTCTTCGTGCAGCATTGGAGGCCAGGGCTTCATGCCTCACTGTCCCTTGGAAGGCAAGATGATGGATAATGGAGATTGGTCACAATCAGACCGGTGGTCAGCTGAGACTGGGAGGTATATAAAGATGGGGTGATGGCCCACGTGTGCAGGCCATTCTAGAAGCAAACATAAGTGGTCAGCGATCCCTACAGGCCCATGAAGCACTGCTTTAAAAACATTCTGAAATCCCAAATTAAACCTCTATCTATATTAATTAAGATCCAGGATATGCAGGGCTAATGGGACTGCCAGCCCATTCATCACAAGCTAGTTACCTCCCGCCAGAACCTCTTGGGTCAGATTACAAATGGGATGTGGAGTAGAGGCCGGGTGGCAGGATATTATCCTGAAATATAATTTGAACTTTCCTTCCAAAATACCATCTTCAGGCTGATCCATCACTTGTTTGCCTCCACCCAGGCCTGCCACAAGTGAGGGCTGAAACATGAGGCCATCCATCACTGGCCACCAGAAGGGCCTGGAAATGCCAGAGCTGCTCTCAGGCACAAAGGAGGATGCAGACAAGTGCACTAATAGGATGATCAATGCCAGTGTGTGGGTCCATAAGATGGGTGTGTGGGTGCTGGAATGAGCATGGCCCTCTTCTCCTCCCAAGGCTTTTATTCTTCCTTCCAGAAACTTGGGTCTTGGGAAATAAGCAAGAAACCCTCACTTATTCTCTAGACTATCTCCCAATGCTCATCCATTGACTCCTCCCAGCCTACCCGCAAATGCAAAATATTTATCTCTAGGACCCAGAGACTCCATTAAGACTCAAATGTCACCCAGCTCTGCTGCATCCAGAAGCATGAAAACAACAGAAGTCAAAGCCCCAGGGAGTGTGATCTATGCTCTGGTCTCCAAGAGGACCCCTGACTTTGGAGCCAAGCCAGCACCCAGCAGGGGTCTATCCTGGCAGCAGCAAGCATCTCCACCCCCCTTCCTGATCCACTCCTCCTCCATCTGCATTCTCCCATGGGCTTGCACAAAGCATGGTTCATCAAATGGGGCAGGATGGAACTCCTCAGAGGTAATCCAGCAGGGGGAACAGGTTACCAAACACAAGCTAAGTGCCAGGGAGAGGTCCTGCTCTCACTGTCAGAAGCCTTACTAAGAGATCAAATTACAATTGTCACACACATGCAGAAGGCCTAGGTCGGTCCATGCAGGTCCCCTAACTGTTGGTCCATCATCCATAAGCTCCCACGAGCTCAGGTCAGCTGTCCTGTCCTGTCCCCCCTCCTGCCCCCACCCCAGGGAACTCTATAATCCCTCCTCCATTTCTTCCACAAGAATCTCAAGCTCAGCACAGTGCTTGTCTGTGGATCTCTGCCTCTGCTTCATTCAACTAATGGATAGAGTATCACTGATGGCAACTAGGGAAGTCACCAATCTGCTTACAGAGGATGGCCAGTTCAGGCACCCTCACCACTATTGCTAGGAGTCTTAGTTGGGGTCATCCTTGTGGGCTCCTGGGGTTTTCCCTGGTATAAGTTTCTCCCCAACCCTGAAATAGTCCCCCCATCAAGATGTCTCTCTTGTTACTCTCCCCTCCATCCTCTCTCCAAACACTCTCTCTCTCTCTCTCTCTCTCTCTCTCTCTCTCTCTCTCTCTCTC
>JAQHUG010000052.1:6510174-6607195 GCA_028555095.1 Dicrostonyx torquatus
AGAGAGAGAGAGAGAGAGAGAGAGAGAGAGAGAGAGAGAGAGGCATAGAAAAAGATACAGAAACAAGAAAGAAGCTGAGAAACAGGCCAGTCCACCACGGTGATGAGAGTGTTATGCCCCTACCAAGAAGGCACCTGAGTCACAGCAGCCTTGGTAGGCACAGTGGGTGTCGTGTGACTTTTCAAGTGAGGAGGAAGCTGACTTCCTGGAATCATCTATATTGATGCTTCACTTCAAAGATTAAGTTAATTTGTCTGACATGGTTAATCCTAGGACTTGGAAGACTGAGACAGGAGAATTAATTTGATGCTAATTATACAGACAAGATCATGTCTCTATTTTTTAATTTACATTTATTATTTATGAGTGTATACATCTGTGTATTGTGTGGGTGTTTGTGGTGGTGTGGATGAGACTGGCCCCTATAGGTTCAGATATTTAAATGCTTGGTCCCCAGTTGGTGGACTGTTCAGAAAGGATTAGGAGGTGTGGCCTTGTTGGAGGAGGTGTGTCACTGGGTGGGAGGATGCTTTGAAGTTTCAAAAGTCCACACCAGCCCAGTCTCACTCTCTTCTTGTAGGCCAAATGTGAGCTCTCACCCACTGCTCCAGCACCATGCCTGCCAGCCTGTTGCCACCCTCCCCACCATGATGGTCATGGACTCACCCTCTGAAACTGTAAGCAAGACCCCCAATTAAATGCTTTCTTTTGTAAGTTGCCTTGGTCATAGTGTCTCTTCATAGTAATAGAACTATGACGAAGACAAGGTGGAGGTCAGATGACCACTATGATAGTCAGTTCCCTCTCCACACACAGAAAACCATGTCTTTAAAATCAAAAGTCCCCAAAATGGTTTCCCAAGTGACAAGAATCAAGTCACCAGTTCTCCTAGTGATCAACTCATAAAACTGCATCCCCAAAATGCCCACTGGATGACTTTTTAAGTTTCCCATGTATTGAAGGATTATTACTTCTGTTTCCTCTTCATCTCGCTCCCTCCTCTCAAGGTCTCTGGACTTCCCTGTAAACCCATCTTCACATAAATCAGGAGATGGAAACAAAGGCAGGGGAGGCTGAGGCCAGGGGAGACATAACTCACATCTTCACTGGCAGCTGTAAGAGCTAGAGCAAACCATCATCTCATCATTGATGAGAATGCTTGGGCAGTTCCATGGCACCACATCAGGACTCAGGCCACTTCACTGAGACTGGGGGCACCACAGAGGGCAGTGGCAGAGGCCAGAGCTAATATAATGACTGCAAGTGACAAACACATCCCTGTACCTTTCCCACTGTTTCTACACACAGTGAACTATAAGCTCCTTCAGCTACCCAAGCCCTGCATTCCAAACTCTGGAAGCCATCACAAATCCTACCAGGACTTCCTAACCCCAAAGAGCATGGTTTTTTTCATCTCCCACCACTAGTAATTGCTACCCAGAACAATTACTCTAGTGTGGCACCTTTTAGCCCAGAAATCTGGGGGTAGAAGTTTCTCTCATAGAGATGGTTTTCCTATTAGTGGAGCCAAGAGCCTGCTTTTGGGTACACAGTCATGGCAGAAGGCTGCACCTGGCTTATCCTCGGGCCTCATGCCAGCCCATTTCTCCTTGGGCCAATGGGAGCTAGAACCAGAGTGACAGACATCCATCCCAGCCAAGGATGAGATGGAAAGCTTAAGGAGTCTATACTGTCAGATAATGCTGGGACACCTCTAGTCTACAGATGAAACCCTTACAGAACAGAAGTCCTAAGACAGGCCTGAACCTCCCAAAGTACAGACATCCCAGAATAACCCAGTTGCTTTCTTCTTCCTACATAAGCACATAAAAGCAGATAGGCCAGGCTTATCCCTTGTGTACCCTGCCCCTAGCCTCAGACTAGCTCCAGCCATTCTCCCTCTGCTCCCCCTCCATCCTTTCCTGGACATCCCAGTGGATAGTTATCATCATCCTGCCTGTTTATCCTGCTAGGCTCACAGTGACATCAGCAGTGGCTCATGCACTTCCCAGATTTCAGAGGAGGAAGCTTTAGCTCACAAAGTTTTACTTTCAGATCCAGGTCAAACAATCTGCAAATGGAGAGACACATGTAACCACTTCATGAGCAAAGGCTAACTTGGTAGGGTCCCAAGTCAACTTCTCCCTGCATCCTCCAATCACTGTTCCAACTGGCCATGGGACATTGTCTTATATAAATGTATTTATGAACTATGGGGCCACAATTCATACGGGGTGAAGGGGTGTGGTCCCTTGGCCTGTGACCACACCCTGCTACCACCCCCAAGGGGGCAGGGTTACCCATTATTCAGGAGATAAATACTAGAAACCCAGGCAGGGAGCTCTCTCTCTGCGTGGACCGCCGACCTGTATGGTTTGTCTGCATCTACAGAGGAGACTTTCCCGGTATCGTACCCTTGCCTTTTCCCTAATAAATCTATATTATCCCTACAACGGGGTCTGTCAATTACAAGAAACTCCCCCAGCTAAAAAATAGAGCACTGTGTCTACAGACACATTCATTAAGATTTTTAATTGAGAGGTCTAACAATGAAAGGCCATGACCTGATCCTTCTCATGGGAGATCCTGAAGAAACCTATCTCCCTCACTGGCAGCTTCCTGCTGAGGGAGAAGAGCAGTTTCACACCAACTTCACATCTGCCTCACCCAGGTCCCATGAGGCACAGAGACAGGCTTCACAGGCTCTAGAAAGCCCAACAGTGAGGACCAGAGTCACAATTACAGGCCTCAGGAACCACAAAGGCAATGTGAGTGCCTGTGGCCTGCAGGGCCGGCTGGACAAAGGGAAGGGCATTCTAGGTTGTGACCCTGGGCAAGGATACCAGCCAATGAACCCACAAAAAGAAATATCAGCTATTATAAATGAAGGACACCAGAGAGAACCAAGAGGTTGACAGGGTAACCTCAACTACCTCTCCTTCATGTCAACTAACTGATGAATAGCACAGAGACTAAGGTGACTGAAGGGCTGCCCAGAGTCCTGCTTAAGCAGATGTGACAATATCACTCTTTGCAAAGGGAGAGACTCTGGGGTTCCATACTGATTATGCCTCAAATGTAATTAGAATCTAATTGGCCAAAGAAGTCAAGGTGTGGTTAATAACCATTTGCAGCACAGGGATGACATCCCAGAAGAGAAGGGCTGGGGCAGAAGCCCAGGTACTTGGGAGCTCCGTGGGAGAAGCCAAGTACATCTCCTCTGGCCTTCTCCCACACACTCTAAGACCCAGTGTCTGTGGGCTTCAGGCAGACACTTCTAGAGATCACTCCGCCTCTTGAGAACAAGCTCTGGATTTGAGCCATGAATGTTCTCCCTAGAGAGGAGAAGGTCAAGAGAAAGAAGTGGATACTTGTGTCCATGGGCATGTGAAGCTTTGGGAGTCACCCATCCTTCCTTTCTTGATCATGGACAAACTGGACATCTGGTAGAAAGCGTGCATGTTGGGCTGGAGATGCCACAGCCATTAAAGGCTAGGCTCACAGCAAAAATATAAGAGAGCACATATCCTCAGAGACAAAAACAGAAACATGAGCCTAAGAATGTGTCCCAATAGCAGAGCAGTTGCCTAGCATGTGTGAAGCTCTGGCTTTATTCCTGGTGCCAAAAAGAATAGAGAAACAGAAACATGTGCATGAACACACACACATACACACATTCATATTCATTCTCTCTCTCCTCAGACCATTTCAATGCACTATTACAGACACTAGGAACCAGGTAAAGCAACCTTTGAATCAGAGGGTATCGTGCATACCAGGGGACATTAAGCAATAACAAGAGCGAGTTACTAAAGCTACTTTTCTGGTTGGCTTCCTTGCATATCTCTTCTGTCTCCTTAACTAGTTGATGAGCTCAGTGACCTGCCTCATGTGAGCTCCCACAGCCTAGAACCTAGCCTGGCATTTAGAAGGCATACAGTGAATACTTAGAGGGAATATATAGATTGGCAGCCTTTTGCTTCTGTGTTTAGAAGCTGTTGGCACAGGTCGAGTGCAAATGAAGGGCACCAGTAACGGGCTTCCCTCAGTCATTTCTGTCTCTCTGCACTGGCCCCTGACATCAGTGCTCCACAGTCAGGTCCACAGCCTTCCCGACAATTGTGGGGTGAGACTGTAGGTGCTTCAGAATTCCTGGGTTTGTGGGCGTTTCTAAGAAACCTTGCCCTGAGGATGCTACCCACTGGCCCTGAAAAGCAGGCACGGACACCTCTGTACCCAATGCAGGGGGAGACTCTGGGCCATGAAGGCATGAGGGAGCAGTGAAGGAACCTCCACACTGTTCCCCATTAATTGCCACAAATTAATTTCTTTGTAGAAAAGAACAAACTGCACCACAGTGAGACCAGCCAAGGCTAGCCCAGTGCAGTAGCCTGGTGTTTGGAGCATGCTAATTACCAGGCTGTCTAGGCCCATCTGATGGACTTCTCCCTACCACTGTTCCATAACCAACACACTAATCTGTCCCCCGCCTGATGGCTCCCAAGCGGGCCAGAGACTTGCTAATCAACTCAAATGCAGAGGGGCGATAAAGGAAGAAAACTGTAACATGCGGATCAAAAGCCATGACGTCAGCGTTGAGAAGATCACAATTCACTTAGCTTCCTTTGTAGCCCATGTCAAGGACTATTAGCTGAATTGCTTATTGCATTTGGGGCTACTGCTTACAACATAATCCTGACTGCTCCACCCCCTCTCTCTCCAGCGTGTGACAGGAATTCTTCATGCTGGCATGGCTCCTGTATGTGACGGATGTTACAAACGCAGCTCCTCTAACAAGCCCTTGGAAATTGCAAGGGATATGCAGTTGTCTGAATGAACCGGAGCATGTTGGTGTTTCTGTACTACAGAAACAGAGCCCCCGTGGCAGGCAGTATGGTGCTGGGAAAGGCAGCGGAATCTGTTTAACAGCTTTTTTGAGGTGTAATGGGCATGGTAAATTGCATTTTCAGCATACGAATGGCTACAATCAGGACAGTGAACATACTCATCATACATTTTCTTGTGTTCATGTTTTTCCCTTCGGTCCCACCTAGTCCCCAACCCAGGTCCCTAAGCAAGCACTGATCTCCAATCTATCACTATATATTTCTTACAAGATTATGATATTCTAGAGTTTCTGTAGTGCAGTGTGTACTCTTTGACTATTTGCCTTAATTCTTCTGAAAATGACCCATGTCGCTCCTTGTACTAGTAACTGATTCCATCTTATCCATCGTAACGATATGCTCAATTCATTTACCCATTCACTTGTTCCTCAACATTTTAGCTTGAGTTCAGAAATATTACAAGTTAAGCGATTGCAAGCATCTTTGTGCGAATTGTGCTTGCGTTCCTCCTGAGTAAATACCTGGGAGCTGAATGACTCATGTGGCAGGTATATGTTTAACTTTTCAAGAAACTGACAAACTGTTCTCCAAAGTGGTGGTGTCATTTTACAAATCAGCAGCACAATGCAAGATTGTTGCACAGCTGCTCCACAGCCGCTCCACAGCTGCTCCATGCCTTGTGGACTTGACATGGCCATTATTTTTATTATTATTTCAGCAATTTGAGGAGCTATATAGTAGCATTTCATTGTAGTGTTAATTTTGTTGCAATGGTAATAATAATGTACATCCTTCTATGCAATCTTTTGCCATCTATATATCCTCTTGGGTACAGAATTTATTCAAATATTCTGCTCATTTTTTTCATTATGTTATTATTGGATCTTAAGAGTTAACTAACATGTCCCATCCTCTATCAGATATGTGATCTGTAAATATTTCCCTCTTTTTTACACTCCTAATAGTATCTTCCAACAAACAAGTTGAAGCTCCTAATTGTAGTGAAATCTAGCTTATCAATTTTATTTTTCTTTCATGTACTGTGCATTTGGTGTTTGGTCTAACAAGACTTGCCTCACAAAAGATCAAAACCATTGCCTTCTGTATTCTCCTAGTCATTTCATGATTGAGTTTATACTGGTGTGTGGGCTATTGAGGTGCCCTTCCTTGCATGCAGATACTCAATTGTTTTGGCACCATTTGTTGCAAGACTTCTTTCTTCACTAAACTGCCTTTGCAACTTTGTTGAAAATTGATTGTTCATGGAAGAGGCAAACGATTTTTACATAGTCTATTCTGTTCTAACCATTCTTTATCTACGCTTATACCACAGCAGTTTGGTTATTATAGGATTTTAATGCTCCGGAGCTTCAGAGCATTAGTTCTCTGTAGTCTCCTTTTTCAAAATAGTCTTGACTATTCTAAGCTTTACATTTTTACACAAACTGTAAAGACAGCTTATCAATTTCTACCCCTTAAAACATATGCCAGGATTTCACTGGGATTGCACTGAATCTAGAAATTAATGTGGGTGCAGATGGCATTTAAAGAGTAGTAAGCCTCTCAGTCTGTGAACACACTGTGCCTCTCCACTTGGGCATCCACAACTTCAACCTTGTTTTATAGTTTTGTATGTGTAAGGGTCTTGTTGACTTTTGTGTAACCTATCACTAAGAAGCTCAGATTTTTGTGCTACTATATAAATAGGTCTATTTATTTATCTTTACATACTCCCACAATTTATTTCTGCATATTAACTTCTATACTGCAATGATATTAAGTTCACTTAATAATCCCGATAGTTTTTTACAGATCCCAATGAACTTCAAGATATATGACCATATGTTCAGAAGAGTGAATGTTTTAGGATTTCCTTTCTAATTTTCCTGCATTTTATTTCTTTTTCTTACGTGATTTCACTGAAGAAAAACTTATGTAAAATGTTCAAGGATGTATAAGAGTGGACACACTCTTAAGTTCCTGATCCTGAGGGAAGATATTCGGGCTATCTTCACTATATATGGTACTAGCTCTAGGTTATACACATACTCTTGTCCGGCTTGAAGAGTCTCCAACTCCCTATATATCTTTTCCTCTGAGACGCCAGATCTTCTAACATGTATTTTGCTACAACATAAACATGAGTGTTTTCTTTAGAAATCTGTTGCCTTGAAAAAAATCACAGGATTTAACTTTTAATATCAAACTACCCTTGCATCCCTGGACAAAGTCAACTTTGTCCTATTTAGAAACTATTACAATGTTTTATTGATTTTTTTTTACTGATTTTTATTGAGCTCTACATTTTTCTCTGCTCCCCTCCCTGCCTCTTCCCTACCTTTCAACCCTCTACCAAGGTCCCCATGCTTCCAATTTACTCAGAAGATCTTGTCTTTTTCTACTTCCCATGTAGATTAGATCTATGTATGTCTCTCTTAGGGTCCTCATTGTTGTCTAGGTTCTCTGGGATTGTGATTTGAAGGCTGGTTTTCTTTGCTTTATGTTTAAAAAACACTTATGAGTGAGTACATGTGATAATTGTCTTTCAGGGTCTGGGTTACCTCACTCAAAATGATGCTTTCTAGCTCCATGCATTTTCCTGCAAAATTCAAGATGTCATTATTTTTTCTGCTGTGTAGTACTCCATTGTGTAAATGTACCACATTTTCCTTATCCATTCTTTGGTTGAAGGGTGTTCTGGCTATGACAAACAATGCTGCTATGAACATAGTTGAGCACATGTCCTTGTGGCATGATTGAGCATCCTTTGGATATATACCCAAAAGTGGTATTATTGGGTCTTGAAGGTTGTTTCCTAATTTTCTGAGAAATCTCCACACTGACATCCAAAAGGGACTGTACCAGCTTGCATTCCCACCAGCAATGCAGAAGTGTTCCCTTTACCCCACAACCCCTCCAGCATGAGTTGTCATCAGTGTTTTTGATCTTGGCCATTCTCACAGGTATAAGATGGAATCTCAGGGTTGTTTTGTTTTGCATTTCTCTGATGACTAAGGATGTATGAAGGAGACCAGTCTAGGTTGGTTTAAATATTTTGGTCCATTTTACTACAGGGATGACACTGGTCTTATTAGACTTTTTAGGGAAGTATTCTCCTCTGTTCAATTTTCTGGAGGATGTATATATCAGCAATACCTGTTTCTTGACCCTGAGGTCAACATGGAACTCACTCAGTTCTGAGGTTTTCTTTAGGTTACTTTCAACTCCATGTCCAGTTTCTATAACAGTAATATGACTTCTCAGGTTTTCCATTTCTTATTTAGTATGTTTTCCCCAACTTATGACCTTCAAGGATTGCCAATTTCAGGTCAGTTGTCAGATCAGTTAGCATGCTAGTTTTCATAGGATCCCTTTCTTGGAATTTTAATGCCTGTGACATCTACAGAGGTGCCAACACTCTTCTTTCTTGCTGTAGAGCATTATGTCTTCTCTAGAGGATATTGTTGATTGATGGGTGGGTGGGTTGGTAGATCATTTTATTTCTCCTAATTCATTGGTCTAGACACTTATCAATTTTATCTTCATGAACAAAAGCTTTGGTTTCCATTTCTTTTTTTATATTGCTTTTCTGTTTTATATTTTATTGTTTCCACTCTGCCATTTCTTATTTTGGATTTCATTTTATCTATTTTTCTAGCTTCTTGGGTGGATGATAAGGAACTAATTTGAGAACCTTCTGTTTCTCTAAGTGTTAATGTTAATGCAACTGGAAGCCGCATAACCAGCAGCTTTTGCCTTCCTTGCCAGGTGTTCTTAGTATAACTCAAAAATTTATCTGAGCTCAACTTCCCCATCTGAAAAAAAAAAATGTAGCCAAAAAACTTCTTTAAAGATTGTTAGGACAATTTAAAAAATTCCATTTCTAAACACTAAGCTCAATGTTGTTGTCACGATAAGTCACAGGATTTGACTTTCAATATCAAACCATCCTTGCATCCCTGGACAAAGTCGGCTTTGTCCTGTTTAGATACTTACTATTTCTAAAGTTTTGCTGGGGATTTTATATATACATATATCAATGGCTCATTAAGTGCCTTGTTCTATCCCTATTTCTGAGTGACACCCCAGGACTTGAAATAAGAACCCACAAACACAGAGCTCAGAGGTTCCTGAAGCCATAAGAGTTCAGCACATCAGATCGACTTATTTAGAGGAATGTAAACTGAGCTGTGGGTCCCCCACCTGTTTGGGTGGGTTAACTTTAAGTGCACAAGCAGGAGACACAGATTTGGTGAACATCCCAGAGTATATCATCTTAGCCTTTGACTCTTTGATGAACCCTTAAGGCCTCAGAGATCCTTGCTGAGGCCTTTCTCTTGAGCATTGCTGTAGGGAAAGTGTGCTCTGATGATCTGTTCTACATGCTGATTTGGGAGCTCAGAGAAGTTACTGGACCTTGCCGAGGCTTCACTATTGACACGATGGAGTGACCAATAAGATCAAAGAACCGTTGCATGCCTTCTGTGCTGGGCTAGGTCCTCTCTCCATGTTACGTGCCTTTTGTGTGCTGGGCTAGGTCCTCTCTCCATGTTAGGTGCCTTCTGTGTGCTGGGCTAGGTCCTCTCTCCATGTTAAATGCTCTTCCACAGTGCCAGTTTCTCCCATTTTCAGAGAAGGCTGCAATATGGATGCCCACAGGCAACTCAACTTCACAATAACGGGCAAGACTGGAGAGATTAGAACTCAGAGAGGCTGCACCAGAGCCCGAGTGCTCGGCTACCTTCACTGTTGCAAAGTGTGTCCACCCAGGGTCTGGTGAGAACCAACAAATACACTCAACGGGCCAAGCACTGGACTACTCCAGGAAAAGTGAAATTGACCAGGAACAGCCAGAATGCTGGAGTCCACAAAAGAAGAAAGAATCTGCCTGGCAGCTGTGCAGTGCTGGGGCCATGCTTAGGGCTGCCCTAGTTCCAGGAGAGGTATTTATAGTACAGGATGCATCAAGCCTGTTCAGCTAAGCTAAGCCTGAAGCTGATTTGCACACAGAATTGGCCATTATCGGTTCATTTCCATACAACAGCTCCAGGGGAGGAATAATTCAAGAAGCCCCCACCACCCATCTCCTATGGAGCTTCTTGTCACAGCTGCTAAATAAGACACGTGGCTAGAGATGTCAGTGCCAAGAGGATCACTCCCTCAGCCTAACTACTAAAAGGGAAATGAGCCTCACCCAGAGGAACGGCCACACCCACTGCCCAGTGGTTGGGTGGTTGGTAGAACAGAGACAGGCTAGGTGGGTAGAGATTCCAGGACTCCAGGCCCTGCCCATCCTGTGCAGAGCCTAGAAGAGAAAACTATCTAGGAACAAAGATGAGTGACATATGCACACCAAATGACAACACAACAAAGTAAACGGAGGGATGTGTGTGTGTGACCCCCTACGTGTGCTAGAGCAAATGGGGTAGCCATTCCTCATTGCACAGATGAAAGGATAACTCAGTGGCACCTAGGCAGGAAACAGAAAAGCCTACCTGAATCTAAACCCTACTCCAGTCCCTACACCAAGCCCCTGCAAGGTAGCTCATGGAGGGCAGGGGCAGACGGCCTCACATGGGTAGAACATCTGTTTTGTTGTACCAATGGCCATCCTTAGGTTCACAAGGACTCAGCTACCACCCCTAGGGAGAAACCAGTTCCCCCACTCCCCACCCTCACCAAGAAGCAACCCACATGGAAAATGAAAGCTGCAGCCCACTAAGAGAGACCTGCTAAACCTGGCCTGCCACATCTCCCACCCTACCAAGCTGCCCATGCTACCTGTCCTGCTAACTAAGCCATAATGTTTGGGAACAATGGAGACAAGCATTTAGAGTAGTCCTCTGGCTCTTGGGGCACCAGCAGGCTAGCAAAACTAACCTGGGTTGTGGGACACATATTCAATATGCCCACCATCTGCCACTCACAATTGCCAACTCGGGAGGGGGGGGACACGACGAATAACAACACTTAATCCAAGTATGCTAGGCACAGTGCTAGATATAGCATGGATCTCATTTAACTCTCTGACCTTGCTGTGGGTCTGTGCCCTGTGCAAGAGTCCAAGTGAAGCTGAGACAGGGCTCCATGTTGCAGTCAGATATAGTCAGGGTCCTTGGGTACAACAAGAAGATCTGAGGGCTCAAGGAAGCCCCGAGTACACCACAGGTCCCAGCCCTATCCTATAGGTTTGCAGGGTACATGGTGCCCCCCCAAACCTGGTTGCCCAACGTGAGCCTGGCTAATAGGGAAGCATGCAAAGAATTTCACCCTGAGCTGCCCTTGGCCCTCCAGTTATCTATGTCAGCTTAGAATGGAGACAAATTCATTGATCTTTCTTGGTGACTGTTAGCAAGATTCATAGCTAGCCACAGAGTACATTCATCTATGCCTCTAAATTTAATTACCACAGGCACCTGAAGTGTATGGGAATACACAGGTGTGTGTGCGCATGCATGCACGCACACACACGCTAGTGTACACACACACTAGTGTACACACACTCACATATTCCCCAGACCTTTGAACAGCTCACTTCCCCTATCTCCATCCCATCTGTTACCTTACAGAGTGGCTTCTGCTGAGGGCTGTATGCACAAGGTTCAGCATGCAGTGCCAGGGTTTTGAAGTCATGAGCACAAGATTTATGATTTATGCCATACAAGAGATTTATGCCCAGAGGTGTGTGTCTGTGTGTGTGTGTGTGTGTGTGTGTGTGTGTGTGTGTGTGTGGTGATTATAACCCAATGACCTGGTGTTAGACACACAGAAAGGACTGTGGAGCTCAGAGCTAGCAGGGAGCTGGAAGTATAAGGCTTTCAAACAAGGAGTCTCAATGACAGAGGAACAGCTATCAGTAAGGCACTTGGGGAAGGCAAAGCAGGAGCTGGAAAGCAAGTCCTTGGGAACGGAAATCTCGGCTAGTGTACCCTACATATATCCCCTGGCGTCCCCTGTGAAATGCTGATTTTTCTGCTCCAAGAAAGAAAAAATAAAACTTCCCACCCTAAACTCAGCTACCGTCCAGTAACAACCATCAATGAGAAAGTAAAGATACCACATGAAGAGGGAAGAAGCCAAGCACTTCACTGTCACTCTAAGTGCCTAGGACTGTGCCTAGGTCTTTCTCATGCTGCCAGTCCCCTTGAGGTGGCCCTTCTAGGAGGTTTCAGTTCTTGCTCTAGGACCATTTCTTCCACTCATCCCTCCAACACGGAGATGTTGACACCAGCCTGGACTTAGCTGGGTGCTTCCACCTCATCTGTGCTAATATGGGCCAGGATTTCCATACTAGATCTTCTCCTCCAAGAGATGGAATAAATGTTTCCATGCTTGAGCTCCAGCTGACACGGCTGCATCACTGGGACACGGAAGAGATGAGAAAAGAAGCTGGGAGAGTGGGAAAGGGGCCTAAGGCCCATATCAGCTATACAAAGGGGCCTGAACTTCTGGAGAAAGGGCCTTGGAAGGTATAAGCAGGGCAATGAGTTTAAGAAAAGAGGGTTTGAAGGCATGTTGGGGAATGAGTGGATGCTTTCTAAGAAGTGTGGCATGTAAATCCACAGTGCATAGATGTACACCAACACAGGGCACTTCCACATGGTCACCCAAGAGGCTCTAGAGATACACTCTCAGCGGGCTAAGAAAGCTCAGTAGGCAGAAGACTGGAGCATCCTAAGTGTCCATGGCAGGATAGATGAATAAGTGGGATGTGGCCCATGTTTTAAGGGAGCTGACACATACCGCAACATGGATGAAGCTTCAGAGGATTGTGCTACATGAAAGAAGCCAGTGATAAAAAAAAAAAAATATGATTCCAAATCCTTTCCTTGCCTCTCGTCCCCCATCCCAAGACTCCCATGTGCCAGCAAGGGATCTGCATCACCTGGTGCCCAGGCAGGCCCACTGCGGTCACTCAGAAGAGAGGATTGAACCAGTGTCAGCACAGGAGCCTAGGACAGTCACGTGCATAGAGACAAAGAGAACGGCAGTTGCCAGGGCCCAAACTGAGCAGCTGAGTATCAGCTGGACGAAAGCAGAAACTTCTAGAGATGGGTGAGAGTGATGGTTATAGAGCAATCTGCATTCATGCATCTCGGCTGATCTATGTACCTATGTGTGACATGCTTATTTTCCCACAACTAAAAAGTGGGAATTCCCCAGAGCCTAGCAGAATCCGATCTAAAGGATAAGAGTCAACAGTGACGCTGGCAAAACCAGAGAGCCATGTGACTCTCATAACAGAAAAAGCCTAAGCCCAGCCTGTTGGATCTGCGTTGTGACTGACCCAGTGTAAATTATCAACGTGGAGTGACAAAAGGCAAGGGAATATAAGGAGAAGGCAAGACAGTCAGAAAATGACTCCCCTTCAAACTCAAGCATACCCTCAGATACTATCCTACCCCTCCCCGGCCTCCCTCTGCGTGCTGGGGCATTGCACCCAGAACACACCCACCTGTAGCTCATGGTGGGGGCAGTCAGGAGGATGAGAATAAGTGTTTGTGATTTAAATCCTCACTGGCAGCTGGAGCCTAGAGGCGCTGCTGGCAGAGGCCCACCCTGCTGAGTGGCTGTGAGACTGAGATGAGGAGCGGGCTG
This sequence comes from Dicrostonyx torquatus, assembly GCA_028555095.1. Classification (NCBI taxonomy): domain Eukaryota; kingdom Metazoa; phylum Chordata; class Mammalia; order Rodentia; family Cricetidae; genus Dicrostonyx; species Dicrostonyx torquatus. The sequence goes on from JAQHUG010000052.1 coordinate 6,523,620, forward strand.
GGCCTGGCACGGAGCAGCTCCTCAGGGAGACACGTCATCTGTTTGTGAACCATCGGTGAAGCTGAACCCAGGGCCTTTGGTAAGCCTCCAGGTGCAGCGAAGCAAAGTCCGTGCCTTCTGTCAGGACTTGACGTTCAGATGACCACTTGCCCAAGACATTTCCCTGTGCGTGGCCCAGAGCTCAGCACCTTTCCTGCCACAGCCCATAGAGGCAGCCTGTTGTTTCAGCTTAGACTAGTTCTAACTGTCCTTGGACATGTTAAGATTCTATTCTCTACATTAGCTCCCCATGTGTCCGGGTGCTGAGCCTGGGCTACTCAGCTTGGTCTAGATCTGTGTGTTTACATCAGCCCTTAGCGCAGGACCGCAATGTGTGAAATCTCAGCACCTCATGTCACTTTGGCTCCACCATTGTAAAGAGATGTGGTCCCTCAGGGTAGGACACACAGGGACCACCTCTCCTCACCACCTGCAATGCTACTACAGGTGACTGTCCTGAACCTGTTTCTCTCCCAGCTACTTCAGACCAGAGGATCCTTGATTCGCCACATCTGGTTCTCAGGCTTTGTGTGTTGTGTTTAACTTTCTGCCTGGTGATGTGTCTCCTCATCAAAATGGCACCTCCAAAGTTCTCGTCTTCCGAGCCCCGGAGAAAAACAAGAACCAGAATCTGTCTGGTGACGTGTCTCCTCACCAATATGGCACCCCCAAAGTCCTCATCCTCTGAGTCCTGGAGAAAAACAAGAACAGGGCTTGTTTTTCCTCCTGCTGCTTATTTTGGTAACTGGCATCTCAACACCTTCTTCTGATCTTCTACTTTGAAAAGAGTGTTGCTGTAATCCAGCAACTCACCCCAGAGACATGCTCACAGAGATGTCTATTCAGGGGTGAGCAAGAAACGAGGTGCTGCTGAACCAGCAAAAGAGACAAAGACCACGGTTGTCCACCTGATGGAATGCTGAGCAGCAAATATGGAGCAGGGGAGAGAAACAAGTCAGGGGCATGGAGCTGAGCCCAGAAGTCGAAGTCAGAAAGGTCTCAGAATAGTACAGGTGGGGCTGCAGACATCATGGTTAAGAAGTTAAGTGCCCTTGCTGCTCTTCAGAGGACTGGAGTCCAGTTCCCGGCACTCCAGGGGAACCAACACCCTCCTCTGACTTCCTCTGGAGCCTGCACAGACACACAGAAACATACACACACATGGGGGGGCATTCATGCACACATGCACAAACACAGAACAAAACAAATCTTTTTAAAATACAGGCAACACTGTCTTGCCTATTTGTGTACTGTGCTATGTCTAGGGTTGGGGATACTCATGTATCTATGATGCATGCCCAGGAAGTTTCCTTATTCCCTTTGGAGAGGAATATAAGGAAGTAGGGAGCTGACTTTTCAAATGAAATTTGTTCCAGCAAGAATATCATATTTTGTGATCCAGGTGGTGGCAGTGCATGCCTTTAATCCCAGCACTCGGGAGGCAGAGGCAGGTGGAGAAACCCTGTCTGTGTATGTGTGTGTGTGTGTGTGTGTGTGTGTGTGTGTGTGTGTGAACTACTTACAAAACAATAAACCATTTCAAAGCCAAAAGTAAAAAACAGAATATTCTTCATGCTTCTATCACTGTAGAAACACAAGGTACCGGAAACCCCCAATGGTCCTCCACTACAGATTGGACCTCTTCAGTTCATCAGGGTTCCCTAAGGCTCACAAAACTGTGCCGAGCACCAAGGCAACTTGGTGATGCATGTCACAGCCTGTGTCATAGACAGTGTCTAGTTTACGTTGTCAGGCCAAGGCGGCACTGATCATATGTGCCTGTCACCCTCTAAGTCTCCAAGCACCAGCCATCCATGGGTGCATGGCCAAGGGAAGTGGGCTACACAGATGTGTGGTGCTGTGCTCAACGAGCAGCTATGGATGTCAGACACGGAGGTCCAACAGGCACAGATGCCAGGACGTTTGCACCAGGCAGAGAAACTCACACAGAGGAGCCGCCTAGTGCTCTACAACCCCCACCTGGAACAGAACGCTCCAGACTGGCATAGGGGAGGCCATGAGAGGTCTGCCTGAGGAAAAGCCAAATTCAACTCTCTTTACTGGCTCCAGAGTAAGCAAGAGCTGCCATGTGCACTATCTCCCTCTAACTGACATCTTTACCACTGTTCTGCTTTCCTGAGCATGTGGCCACAGGTGAACCCATCACCCTCTCAGCCAACACAGCCTCTCCCAGCTGCAGCCAGTCTTGTTTTCCTAAGTGTACTGTGTCTTAACCTCACCACCTCTCTCAGCATTTTCAGAAGCATCCACAGCTCAACTCTGGCTGTGTGAACAAGCAAGGGGAGACTGTAACCAAAACAGTCACCCACAAACTCAAAAGACACTTGTCCACATTCCTGTGGCCCAGCGAGGTTGGCCTCGACCCCCAGTCCTCCTACACACATCACTGGCCGCCAGGCTAGACTCATTATAAGCTAACTCCCAATCAGTAAGTGGGTTCCTAGAAACTGGCAGAAGAAACGCGATGCTGCCCATGTAGAAATGGCCTCATCAAGGTGGGCCCCCGCCCTCTGGTGCTCAGTGACTACATCACCCCTACCAAAGCCTACACAGAGACACTTTGGTGGGAAGCTACCACCAAAATCAAAAATGTCTGGCTTCATATCGCTAGATGAGCTGGCCAGGAAGCCCCGACCTCCCATCCACTTGTATTCCTCCCTACCAAGAACTGGGGTTGTAGATATGATATGCACCACTGTGTTGACTTCACATGGCTGCTAGAACAGAATTCATGTTCTCATGTTTAAGCAGCAGGAACTTTGCGCACTGAGACATCGCCTCAGCCCCTCACCCTGGTAATCCAGAACCTTGAGCCTTCAGGAGAAGTGACAGGGCACCAGACTCCAAGCCTCCCAGAGTGTTCTGCTCCGTGTTTGTGTGCCCACCTGAACCACAGGCTGAATTCTCAGGGCAGCCTAGCTATGAGGGGGAGCAAGAAAATGAGAAACTGTCTGTGACCACAGGGATCTGTGTCACTCTCAAATCCATCATTTCATTTCAGCTTCACAAGAGCCCTCTGAGGTGGGCATTTTTATTATCCTCACTATCAAAATGAGAAAATGAAAGACCAGACAGAGTCATCAGCTTGCCCAGGAAAAAGTCAAGTCGGGATGGAACCAAGTCCTGGGAGAGTAGCTACACTGATCATCCAGACCTCAGCAGCACCATCCTCATCACACTGTGATAGCGGGTTTCTCCACTCATTGTGCCCAGGGACCTGGAGAAGATCTGTCCAGGGTGCTGTCATCCTGGGGCTTCTTTTCTGCAGAAGGTGGGAAGGGTGGGGCAGGGTGATTCCCTCAGAAGTCCCCAGATGTGGTAAAAGGTAGGTACTATCTCTAGTTGTAACTGGAAATCTCAAGTAAAGAAACAAAATGCCTGGGTGGGGCAGAGCTCAGGGTTAGAAGACTTACCAAAGTTCTGTGTTTGGTCCTCAGCACCACAAAAGAATATGCTTCTTAGAAAGAAAATAGACAGTGTGCCAGGTCAAAATACTAATTAATCCATTTACTCACTAAATATTTAATGAGCACCTACCAAGTTTCAATGGTACAAATGCAGCATCCTTCAACATTAAAATATTAAAATTTTACCTGATGTAGGTGGATAGCAAGAATATTGTCCTCTGTTGTAAAAGAATAACTGGGGTCAACAATAGCTAATTTCAGAATCGCTTGTAGAGAGTGAGCTTTGATGCTCCTAACACAAATAAATGATAAATGACATCATAATCTCTTGGGTAATATTCATGCCAGGTAACGGATACTCCAATTACTCTATTCTGATCATCAAAACATCATGTGCATGTGTGTCAATGTCATATGTGACCCACAAATAAGTATAATTACATATCAATTTAAAATAACAAACTATTTTAAAATAAACTGTCAGGAATTCACATTTTAGATAAAGACAGACATTGAAAACAAAGTAAATACATACAAATTCAGTAGAAGAAATAAGGGGGAAGGCATGTCAAGTGGAAATACAGCCCCAAAGCAGAAGAATTAGCCTATGGATGTGGGTAGGTAGGGAGTGTCCTGGGCAGAGGGCATAGGCAGGCATCACTCCTGAGGCAGGGCTGTGACTGGAGGAGTATCAGGGTGCTTCAGGGGAGAGAGCAAATGGCAAGGAGCTGGGCAAGAAGTGGGCCCTATGCAAAGACAGTGGCCATTTCTCCCATTGGATAACTAGAAGTTCTGAGAGTCACCAAGGACCTTTAGGAAAAACAAGAAAACATCTTAGGGTACTCCCAGGCTTTCTGCCTCTACAGGAACCAATGCTCCTAAAGAGATTCAAGAAACATTGTCTTGCCCCAGGCTAACCAAGATCCAGTGTGCCTAACAGTCCTTACTCAGTCCCATAAGTGCTGAATGGCAAGCAAGAGAAACATGGACATCCCACCTTTCTTACAGTCATGTGCCATCAGCTGGCATCCTTTCTCAAGAAATGAAGAAAAATCTCAAATCAGAGGTTCTTGGCCAGCACTACGCTAAAAGATGGCCATCCTAGAACATAGCTTTATTTCTGTTGCTTTGATTTCTAATTTTGTCCTCAAACAAGCAATGTAGCTGAAACTGTCTTTGAGTTTCTGATCCCCCTTCACCATCTCTCCAGGCTTGGGCCACAGGTCTAATCAAAATGCCCAAAGAGCACAGCTTCTTGCCCTGGGTGTTGTTATCCTAAATAGGGTCCCAAGAAAACCTGGCAATTGGTAGAAGATTCCTAAATGTACAACCAAAGATTAACTCAAAATTCAACGTGTAAAGCCTTAGAGATGTTCCTGGAGCACTGTCCCATGGTGGGTCACACAGTATCCACAACGCCTTGGTTCTGAACACACACACACACACACACACACACACACACACACACACACACACGCATGCACGCACACATACAATCTGCACTGTGCATGCCATCACTCTGTGTACTGTCAAGGAACATTACCCAAACACCTCATCCCAGATCAAGACTATTGTAGCTCGTTTCAGTATCTGACTGTAGAGATGTTGTTTTTCTCTCCTGTAGAGAAGCTACCGCGTTCCTCAGCATGTAATATAAAACTAGTTTACCTTTGGATTCAACAGCATTTGGGTGTTCAGTTTTGAAATTGCTGTTGCCATTTCTGACTTGAGTTTGGTTTTTTAAAACATTGAGTTTTTTGCTTGAGACTGGGATAAAGTTTTGCCCTTTTCTGAAATATCCATAAACATACTTCTGCCATTATGTACCACATGTATGTAAAATAGCTGTAACAGCATTAACCAGTATAAAATGAAAATACTTATGAACTCTGGAAAACATTGAAAATAAATATCCTTTGTCCTGTAGTAGCTAATATTAGACCAATATTTCTTCATGTAACAATAATCTTCCTCAGGTACAAACTGGACTCATCTTTAATAAATGGTAAAAATCTATTATAGCAAAGGACAGCTTTAAAAATAAATCTCTTTTAGTTTATTGTCAGTAAATATTTGATTTGCATTACTATTTTATATACATGTATAAATTTCTCAGACACAAAGAGATCATGTGTGGAAAACGTTTACAAAGCCCTGGCCTAGAAGTTTTCTGCCACCCATGACATGAGAAGCAAGGCATGGAAGGGCATGGCTGACCCTGGATACAACACACGCACAATGTGGATTGAACGTCATTGAGAACGACATCCAATCAGTGCCTTCTTCACACTTATCAACACACCTTCTCCACACTTCTTCCCATGCGCAAGGGTGAGACCCAGAGGAGGGTCTGGCAGGTGAGCGCGTCATCTACAGCCCACATGTGTCCTCGGAGGGGCACTACTGTGTATCAAGAGAAAAGGTCATGATCCAGATACTCCTTCAGGGCTAGATGCATAATGAGTGTTTGAAGAGCCAGCACAGCCTCACATGCCCCTGTGGATCCATGCTTGAAGCAGCCATCTCCTCACACCCCAGACGCACTCTGGAACCTGATGTGAGGATAAGGAAACTCCAGAGCTAATGAACTTTCATCTTCTGGCAAACTGCAATTAACGCTCCACAAAGTACAGCTGCTTTGTAATTAGACTAAAGAACAAAACGCCAAACCCTTGTCCCAGTAAAGTTGCCATCCAACTTCTTCTGGAGGTGTCCTAGCAATTAAACTCACTTGCTCATTTCTTCTGTTAAAAAAAAAGTATTTATTACTTCAATTTAAACTAATGCTGTAATGATCAGGGGTATTATTCATGAGAACTCTTGCCATTGCGCTTGAAGCCGCCAGTCTGCTCTGCCAGGGCTGGCACGGAGACGCTGCTGGCAAGAAGCACCCATTAGAACAGTATGGATTCTGGGTATCCTCTTTCTTCCAGGGAGGTTTTACTATGGAAGCACACCAAGGGTGAGATGCAACCACTGTCAGTCTGGCTGTCCAGCTGAGATGTGTCCCACAGAGCCACTGGTACACTGTAGTGACATTTTTGAGAACACGGGATTTGACCCCAACTTGGGGCAGGGACTGTTTGCTATAGATGAGAGCATTGGCTCCAAGCTCTCTCTGTCGCACCAAGTACCAAGAATGCTACCAACATACAGTTTGTTCTAGGCTGCATAACAAGTAAAGCCAGGAGCCCAGTGGCTCCCTTGAGGTTTGCCATGACACCTTTGGAATGCCAGAGTAGTATGGGCCACAACTGGGCTACAGATGAATCAAGTTCCTGAGTACAGGGTCTCATTGAGTCCCCAGCATGCAATAACACAAAGCCAAGCCCTTTGTATGACCAATATTTAAGCCACATACAGATCGCATCCAGTAGAATGGTCAGAGAGGTTGGGTGATTTGTCCAATGTCACAAAGCTATAAAGACCTGGGACTCAAACCAACAGGGCTGCCCCCACCTAGGCACATAACTGCTAACCTCCAGGACTATCTGTAGCCAGAGAGACAAAGAGCCAAGTCCTTTACACCAAGGCTGTCCTGAGGGCCCTGAATCTGCCCCAACTACTGTGAGAGAAGAATGCTGACCGCTGCCACTCCTGGTTCACGCTTCTGGTTCATTGCCTTCACACAGCTCCCTTACCATATGCCAAACACTCTGCTGCCTGCTTTCCCTTTGGGCATAAAAACTGCAATTGCCTTCCACAAAAGCAGAAGCTAAGGCTTCAGAGAGGCAGCATGGGTAGTAACGGGAAGGGGCGGAGGGATAGACATCTGTACCCGGAAGCTGTGTGGATCTGCTGAGCTGCATACACCAATGAGTTTCTGCTTGCAGAGTGAATGACTATTGCTACTGGTTTGCACCTTGCTATTGTCAGGTGACTGCCATCCTGAAACTGTTGTCTTCCACTGCATGTATACATCACAGAATAGATAACCATATAGCTAAAAGTTGACAGTAAGATTGCTGATCCTCTCTGATGTGACCAATGACATTGAGACAAGTCTTCACGCACTAAGGAGGATTCCACCTGTGGTGTGTTGACTCCAGCTTTGCCTAAGGCAGGTGTCTAGACTTTGGAAATCAGGCTGGGCCACTCACTGGGCACATTCTGAAGCAAGTGCACACACCTGTCCACATCTTGCTTGCCTAGTCTGAGGCAGCGCACACCCACCACGGGGGACAACTGCGGGGCTGCTGGGACTAAACCTGAAGAGAGAGAAGGTCCAGAGCACTCTGGGTTAAAGGATATCTGTCTCCTTTATCTGCACTCACGTCTATACTAGATATAAGGAAACAGAATCCAAGAGCACAGCAGAGGTAGCAAGGTCTAGAACTATGGATTTCCTGGGATTTGGTGCTGGTCTGGAAGGTCTCTCAATCTCTTCCTAGCTTCATCCCTGGCCACAGCCTGCAATGTAAACATGCAATCTGTAACCCATGCACACACTCCTATCTCCTTTCTGATGCTCCCCCCACCCCTGATCTTCACACATGCGCTCCTTCCTCCTCTTCTCTGGTGCTCCCCTGCCCTTTGCCTTCATGCACACACTTCTTCCTCCTCTCTGGTGTTCCCCCATACCCCTGACCCTCTCGCACACTCTCCTTCCTCCTCTCTGGTGCTCCCCCATGCCCCTGACCCTCATGCACACACTCCCTCCTCCTCTCTGGTGTCCCCCATCCCTGGCTCTCTCACTTGGTCTCCCCCTGCCTGTAACACTCTCCCCACTCATTCCAGAGCCAACTTGCCCCTTGTTAGCCTAACATCCACTTGTCCTTATGCACCTGTTTAAGCATCTTCCTCCAGGAAGACCTTATTAACCTCCCTGTTACAGGATGTGGTAAGTGGGTGTGCACCTTTCTCAGTCACCACTAAGAACTAGATGGGTCCTAAGTCACAGCAATGCCTGGGAAGGGATGTTGACTGCAGCTGCAGGGAGAAGCAAGCACACATCAGCACCTAAGCATTGCTTGGGATAAGGCCTTCCTGTGGGCAGCATGCCAAGGAGACAATATCTTTTCTCCAAGAAGAGAATGAGATTTCAGCAAGAAACTATCATTATGACATGAGGGTAGAGAAGGGCTTCTTAAATAAGACAGGCAAGAGAGCTGAGCATAAAAAAAGATGACTACATTTGACAACAGTACAATACAGACCTTCTGTTTATAAAGACAAGCAACTGATGGAAGTTATTTGCCACACTTAACTCACCAAAGAAAAGGCTCCGCATAAAAATTAACAGTTACAAGCAAGCATGTCATAGAAGAGAAAACAAAAATAGCCTGTGAAGATGTGGAGAGGCCGTATACAGAAAATGGAAATTAGCATCAGAGTAATAGAACATTTTGCACTAGAATCCTCCATGTTTAGGCAACAGGCGATGTCAGTGAGACTGTGGACTTAGAGAAGCCGTATGCTTGGTAAGAGGCAGTGTACACAGGAAGGAACACTTAGGGACAGACTCATTAAATGTAAATACCATAAAACATGCATTGATCCAGCAGTCCCGCAATTCCGCTCCTCAGAATAGATCCTCAAGCCTCTTCACAAACCACCAAGAGATAAGTATGAAAATGTTCTTAACAGCTCTGCTTGTAATACCAAAACCTGGAAATAACCCAAGTGCCCATTAATGATCAGGGAGATAAATTAGATATAATGTGAGGCAATAAAAATATTAATATATCTGCATCAAGTGGACGAAGCTCGGAACCCTAGTGGAGAGTGAGGAAACCAGCCACAGAAGCATTATCACACATATTCAAGGTTCACAAAGATGCCAAACAAACAACATCTATTACAGGATCCAGAGCAACCAAATAGCCAGGGCCTGGCCAGCACGCAATCAAGATAGCAGTTCAGTCCCCTCACAAGGATAGAAAACAATCCGAGTTGAGGACTCTAGGTTCCAGGAATTCCTTTTATCATTATCAATATTTTAATTGGGAATATTCATTACAATCATGTATAACTACCAGTGTTGAAGAGTGATTTGTAAGGGGATGGCAAGGTGTAAGGGGAAGTCAGTAAAGTGCACAAGGAACTGAGTTCTATCCCCTACACCAATGCAGAAAGCCTTGGGTGGGGGACAGAGATGGGAGGGTCCTTGGGCTAGGTAGGAGCTTAATCAAAAAGCCTTATGTCCCAGTGACAGACCTTGATTGAAAAAAATAAACACCTGAGGTTGACCTCAGGTCATGTGCACATAAACATGCGTGTACATACCTGAATGCATGTGCACACATGTGCGTGCACACACAAGGTAACTTTAAAACAAATGCAGTGGTCCCTCAGGCAGAGACCTGAGGCTTTTCTTCTGCAGAATCACAGTTCCCAACCTTCCAGGACTCCACCTTCCCTAAAGATGCTAGAAGTGAGACACTGAGCCCTGGCTCTCAAGCCAGTTACAGGCAACATGAGCAAAGTGACCCTGTTTCTTCATTTACAATGAGCAAGAGGGAACATGTGTGTCATGTGTAGAGATCCCATGAATATTTACCAAGTGATCAGCAAATGACATGCACCTGCATGTGCATGTACATACATGTACACACACACATGCATGCATGCATGCATGCGCGCGCACACACACACACACCAGCATTAGAAGTATGAAGACGGAAAGTTCTCTGCACTACTCCATCCAAACTTTTGGTATTTTAATGTTATGGATTTTCTATCCCAAATGTCAGTTTCCCTTCTATTTTCCCTTTGCTGTCACAACAAGAACACGAGTGTTTTCCATGGAATTTTACCAAATGGCACCTCTCATATTTTGTAAACCAAATGCATACAGACTCCTCTCTCACCCAGGATTAGTCAGACTTCTGTCATCAGAGTGAAATACCTGAAGCAATTTCCATGTTAAAAGGAAGGTTTGCTTTGGCTCATAGTCATGGACAATAAGTTCAAGATCAGGCAGTCTCGGTGCTTTGCATCTCTGGAAGTGCGGCAGTCATGGTGGAAGAACAGGACAAGGAACACTGCTCGTATCACACGTGAGGAATCAGACATAAAGGTGGGATTCCCGTACTCTTCCTCAGAGACTTGCCCTGGTGACTGAAAGGCTTCCCTCTAGGAGATCCACAGTACCTCCCAACATCATCCCTGTGGGGACCAAGCCTTTAACATGGGGACATTCAGGGGATACTCAAAGTCCAGTTTGACAATATGCCTTTCTGTCAAATTCCCTCAGAGCTTTTCTGCTCTGTTCTCACACTTGATGCAAATGGTCAGGCCTCAGGCTCTATCAGGGGAAGACTTTCCTGAGACTAAAGAAGGGGAAGTGGGGAAGAATCAATCTTCACCCACCAACACACACAAAGGAAGGGTCTGTATGTGATGTTCACTAAAGGATGAGCTGCTTCCTGAGACATGCTGGGTCCATTCTAAGTCATAGTCCCAGCTTGGCAATGACCCTGGACAGCACCATCGGCAGTTTGGGGCAGGCTTTAAGCGCCTTTGTCAGCTCTGAGATGCTCCACCCACTTCCAGGCCGCACTACTACAATCAGCAGATGAGTGGCGAGTGGCTTCCAGTCCCTCTCTATACCATGGAAGCCTCCCGGCACCCTAACCATGGCTTTGTGCTCCTGAGCTCATGTACAGCCTCTGTATCCTTCTCAACACAGTGATTTATCCGGTGAAAGCTGCTACTCACTCAGCATGTTTGCGGGATTAATGATAAAGGGCAGGCTTAGCCAAGCACTAAAGCCAACTCCAGGAAAGGTGGAGAGCATCCTATCAGAGCAGAGAGGCGCACTTTGGGGGCTGTTCAGGTTTGGGGTTGGGGGATGAAGAACATGAGCTAGAAGTATTTCTGCAAGATGAACCACTCTTCCTAGCTCCCTACCCATCCAAGAGCAGATGTCAGGCTACCCAGTGTCCTCATCCTTCTCCACATCTCTCCTCTGTCTTTTTCAAAAATCACTGGAAATGCCCACGTCTTCATCCATGAATTTGTCATTCATATGGTGCCAGGCACAGTGCTGAACTACAATGAAAAAGAAAAAAAAAAAGCAAGCATATGGCCTGTTCCTCTGGGTATAACTACCTCTGAAGGAGTCCAGTAGACAACAGGGACAAGTCCCCATGAGTGGCAGGCTAAGCCAAGAGGACTGAGGACAGGTGGGCAGGTAACTAAGAAGCCAGCTCTGCTGGACCCAGTGGGGGAAGCCCCCTTTTCCTGGAAGTCTGCTATGTGAGTTACATGGAAGTGAGAAGAAAGGGCAGGGTCTGGGAAAGCACCTCAGGCACCACTCAGTCTCCAGGAATCACAGAAGGCCAGACAGTGAGCAGGCTACAGAGCTGGCCTCCTGCCCCCTCCCTTGCAGCTGTGGTTCCTCAAAAGGCCCCAAGGAGAATGGGGCATGCAGGCCAGAGACCCTGAGAGGAGCAGATCAGAAAGGGCCTGCGCATCCTAGAGTATAACATGCCCCAACTCTGGCAGTGGCCACACCTCCCACCAGGCTCAGCCTCAGCCCTGAGAGGAGGACTCTAAGGTCTGGTTCCTGGGTGAGGCCTGATTTCTCAGAGATACCCTGGGGTCACATCAGTACTATTACAAGCTCTCCAGCTCCTCCAATGGACCTCAGACTGAGCAAGTGTTGGAAAGGCCAGTTCACGGGCATGACAGGAAAATCCCTGGAGTCTTGAGTCACTCTTGTCCCCACCACTACTGCATTTTGATTTTAACACAGTAACTGTTTGCTCTTTCAATTCTTCCTGGAAGGCTCCAAACAGTTTATTTGTTCAAGCACAGAGGACAGCATCCCAGACTTAGGGAAGCAGAGTCTTTAGGCAAATGCAAACATATGCTGATTTCTTTTCTTAGTTACATTCTTGGCAACGGGATTATTTCACCAGGAGACAAAGCTGGACTTTAAAGTGCTGCATAGTTCCATCCAAACCTCAGCTAAGGGGACTTCCAAGTCAAGTGCCCATCAACTCTGACCAGGTATTGGGGTGACTGTGGCTCTAAAGGTGTAGCATAGCGATTCTTAAGCAAACCACTTTGGATCCAGGCTGGTAATCACACAAGCATGCATGTAAGGTAAATACTGCAGACAGGAATCCATGCCCACAGCAGACTGGACTGGACACATGCACGGACACTGGTAACTATGAAGAGGTTGCAGGGTGTACCGGGGTCAAATCCTGATTGAGATGCTGGGTGAAGGGCACAGGAGACCCTTCTGCAGTGATTCTCATAATGGCATGAGGCTGGCAATGGTCTCCAAGTAAAACCTTTCTAAAGTGTAAATCACGGAAGCCATTTTATCTCCGGACTCGAGCTGATCTAGTTACAGAGGCGCTGTCACCAAACATGAAGCAGTTTCTCCAAAGCCCACTCTTGTGGTTTCCTAGCAAGTAAATTATGCTTACTTCCTCTGAAGAGGTCTTCAAAGCAGCCATGCACAGTCATACAGTGTCCCCAGGCCCTCCATGTAAGGCATCCCGCCTTCTGTTCTTTGCCCCAGCCCAAGACCCTGAAACAGGGCAGATAGAGGTGGATGCAAACAAAAAAGTCAAGGCTGGACCAGCATCCAGCATGAGGGGTAACCTTCAGAGAAGATGCCAAGAGGACCCAGGCAGGCAGCCTCCACCACTGCCTGTAAGCAGCTCTTCAGATCCCTGCCAGAAGTTTATTAATATTTTATTGAAAATTCTAAGATGATTCAAACTTCAGCTGTCATGATAAGGTGATGTTGCTAGGCAACTTTAGTGCCTATCTACAGATCTGTTTTTGCAGCTCTTCTCCGATTCATGAAGCTCAAGGTTGGGCCCTACCACCCTGAGGAAGACTCCGTTCAGACCACCAGCATGGATCTATACCCTGATGGCACCCCAGTTCTGGGTCCCCTGGTTGAAGCCTCTGGTGTTAAAACTACCAGCACCCAGCTGTTCCTAAAACCAAGCCTCAGCCCACCCACCCTGGACTCACCATACTCGCTGTCATAGAACATGACGAACTTCTGCCAGCGCAGTTCTGTCACCAGCCTGAGCATGACATCATTGAGACGGACAGGTGGTCTTGAAGCCAGTGTGTACGCCTCACCATCGGGGCTAGGGTTCAGGTGGCAGGCAGTTCGTGGTGAACCCCCAGGGTTGCGCTGGACAAAGAGGTGTGGGATGTGCATGGCATCTGTGAGGGACTGCAGGGCGTTGGCAGATGCACAGCCTGTGGATGTGACCAAGGCCAAAATTCCCTGGGTCATGAGGTCACAGGCTGGAAAGAGAGGAAAAAGACAGGAAGAAATCAGCATGGGCCACGACTGTACAGGCTTCATTCCCACAGCTCCACCCAGCAGCTCATTCCTGTGGCCCTGTGATATCTCCCCACACAGACCAAGAGCCCAGGAAGGCTAGCAGCTCTCATTAATTAGTTGCTGATAACCTTATACCATGAACACTGAAAACCTTGGTGAAACATCCAGCTACATATCTCAGGCCCATTTAACAGATAAGGAAAGAAAGAAAGATCGGAAGTGGCGGGATCATTAACTCCAGACTAGTCAAAGAAGGTGGTACAGCAGGGATCCACCCCAAATCTCCCTGATTCACCAAACAGAACTCTCAATTAGGCACTGTTTCTCACCTTGGGGCCAGTAGCCAAAATGCTGGGGAGGGACCAAAAACTCATGCTGGGGAATTTTTATGTCCTTTGTCATGGGCAAAGAATGCAACATGTCCTCTGCAATTGTTGTCTGAACTGAACTTCTTGGGTCTGTAAGACCTGGATGGCATCATGATGTCAGGAAGACATATACTTACCCCCAGAGGACCCAGAACAGGGAATGGAAGTGGGCAGGAGCCTCGGTCTCCCGGCCAAGTCCACTTGAGTCCTATCACAAGAATCCTGGATCAAATCCCAGATGAAGTGGATGGCTCCAAAAGCCCAGGATTGCTCAAAAGCCACTTGACAATCACAAAGGAAGAGGCACCGGTAGCTCAGGCAGTTACCAAGGACATAGAGAAATGAGATTACAGCCGCCCTTTATGAGACGACACACTCAGGAGCCTGGACTTTGGAAGTCAACCAATGACTACAAGGGGCACCACCACCAGCCAAAAGCTCACACATTTTAGGGACATCAGAACGGATACAAAGACCCTACTCCCTGCAACACAACTCCCTGAACCAGTTTTGAAGCAAGCCTTTCTTACAAATGCTTTGTGTGATGGCGGGAGTGTAGGAAAGCAGATGCAGTCTCGAAACACAGCCTGTGAATTGGTGAGGGAGACTTGTCTGTTTCTGTCAATCATGTTTTAAATAAATACCGATTGGCCAGGTAGGAAGTATAGGCGGGTCAACCAAATAGGAAGGGCGATGAGAACCTCTGGGAAGCAGGAAGCTTCCTGGGCATTCCTGCGCAGACCACCAAGGAGGTAACAATGTAAGCTGGCCAGCTGAGAAAAGGCACCGAGCCATGTGGCTAACATAGATGGGTTAATATAAGTTATAATAACTAGTAAGAAGCCTGAGATAATGGGCCAATCAGTTAATAATCTAATGTAGACTCTCTGTGTGATTTTCTTTGGGGCTTGCAGGCTGTGGGGTACTGGGCGGGACAGAAACCCCAACAAGCAGGACTCTCATGTTACAGTGAATGGCAGCAAGCCATCTGCTACACACGGTAGGCTTTGAACAACTTCGACAATGCAGTTCCTTCGTGGGAGCCCTGGAGTTTATGTAATGCTTCAGACGGGGCTGAGAAGGAGGTGAAAAACAAGAGCGCTCACCCCAAGTGGAAGGAAGTGAAAGGCTAAAAAATATGTGATGGGAGGGGTGTTCCCTTCACAGACTGGCACCAACTGCAGCTTCTCCCATACCAGGGCTTTGCCATACACACTGGGGAACATCATAGGTGATAACTCAGGCCCAGTTCCCAATGATTCCTCCACTTCACATGCCAAGGACTAGAGTTGGGTAAACAAAGGGCATGAGGTCTCTCAAGGATCTCATAGCCACCCAAATGGCCTGCCCCTCCATGCTGGTTTCACAGAAATTCAATCACATTTGTATCTGTTTAAAGACACCCAGCAAGGATGAGGGAGATGGCTCCATGTATAAAATCCTTGCCACACAGCCATAAAGATCTTAGTTCTGATGCCCAGTACCCAGAAACAAATGACAACACATTCCTTAGGTGCCTGTAGCTCTTTGAGCTTCATCCATCTTAACCTGTCTATTGTTCAGCTCACATTAAGGAAGTCCTGTTGGTGAGATTTCAAGAGTGCAGCTTCTGACATGCCTAGAGCTGCAATCTCAAAGCAAACTCCCCATTCCTCTGGATCTTACAACCATCTCATCCCTACTTTCAAACTGATTCTTAAGCCTTAGGTGCAGGAGTTATGTTAAAGACCTATCAGTTGGAACCAGGCTCTACAACTCTGTGTTTTGATTGGTTGTGATTTTCTGTAATAGTCTATCTGTTGCAAAAAAAGAAAAAAAAAAAGCTATAGGCAACTAAGGAATGCTGAACAAGAGTCTTCCCCAGGAAGAGCGCATCAATTGATTTTCCAATACCAAATGGTCAGCCCTGGAAATACATACATACAAATAACACTATACAGACTTAGAAGGTTGTAGTTGTATATTCAGGAACACAAACACACACAGGTAGCAAAAATCAATGAAAAAGGAAACCATGAATTTGAAGGCGAGCGAAGGGGGGGGGGGTGTATGAAAGAGTTTGAAGGAGGAAAGAGAAGGGAGAAAGGACATGACTGTATTATCATCTCTACCCAGGCAGGTAGAGACGAGAGGAACCCTGTGGCTCTCTGAGCAGCTTCACGAGATAAGTCAGTGGTTCAGTGAGAGACACTACCTCGGTGGCAGAAGCCAGCATCTGATGTTGACCCCTGCATGCACTCACACACACGCATGTTACACACACACCTAGGGGAAGAAGTCTTGCCGGCACTCCATGCCTGCACTTAATGCTCCTTATTTATCTCTACATTCTCAGTCACCTGCCTCAGCTCTGGAACTCAGCTTGCTTCATACTCATTCTTGCTTCAGGACCGAGTCAACCTCCCCAGGGTGACCAAGCCCTTCTTTCAAGATACCCACACGTTCCTTGCCATGGCACTTCTATAGCTGCCTGACCCTCCTCGGACCCTCAAGCTCAAGGAGGACAAGAATGATCTCTGCCATGTTCACCACACACACACACACACACACACACACACACACACACACACACACCAAGCACACACAGTGGGAGAATCATGGCAGCTCATAAAGATTTGTGCAAGGATACTGTATGGATTCGGATGTTTTCATGCCCTGTGCTCCTCATTCCTCTCTGGGCACCTATCCAGACCATGGGAACAGTGCTAGATCCAGAAATGTAAGAGGAGGTACCCAGAAAACACTGCAAACCTTCAGAAAGATGCAAATAGGTGTGTGGGTATAGAAGTGCTAGACCCTGAAAGCACACACAGCCTTTACAGCTGTGCACCAAACACCATAACAACATGGGTAAGTACTTGTCATAAAAAAGGTACATGAAAATCATACAAAATACATGTATTATGTATTTTACAACATCAATTAAGTAAAATTCAATATGTATGAAAGAAAGACCAGAAAGAAAAAATGCAAAATGTTCAAAGTGAGAGCAATTTGGGAATGCTTTTCTTTTTTTATTTTCCTATGTTTTGCCAAAATTTCATGACATGAATAGTTAATTGATTTTTGAAAAGCAGAAAGAATCCTCCAATAATGGATAAGTGGGGAACCATGGAGGAAAGAGGGCTACTGTGTGAGAATTTCCTCTGAGCCAGCTCTGTTGAGGATTTGATATGTATGCATCCATGCTGTTCTCATTATATCCACTTAGGAAACAGATTTTTGCTTCTGCTTCCAAGATAATAAAACGAGAGGCCACACGAGCATCTAGTGATAGGGCTAGACAAAGGTAAATTACCAGGCCATTCCCAGGCTGCAACAGACATGGCTAAAATGCTTCCAAGACATGGTCAAGAGAAAAAAATGACCAAAACTGTATGCTTATTGCTGTGTAATAGAAACTTGACTTCAAATAACACAAGAAATCCAAATGGCGAAGGCACCATGATGGTGAATGGGTTGCTCTTTGATTCATTGTCTCTTCAATACTAAGACACTACCTTAAGATCTTTTTAAATAAACTGAACAGTGAAAGACTTAATGGTCCAGGAACTCCATCTCCTGTACCCTTCCTACAAGCCATCAGTTACTCCTGGCTTGTCACCCATTTCCCAGCTCTCTCTTAAGTCACCACCTGACTTCCATTGTAAGCCAGCTCCCTAACCCATATACATCAAATTCTGAAGTCACAGAATATTGAGCCTCAGTTTCCCCATTTGTACATACATGCCACTGAACACTAAGGTTTGGCTCCTTCCCTCCTGTCTATATCACGTAAATGCCCAACACACCAATAGCGTGTATGTCTCTCCCTGTTCACTTTGGATCCTCCCAGGACAAATGTTCTGTGATCTGGCAAGAGGAAAAAGAAAGGAGATTTTCCAGGATGCAGGAGATATAGTTATATGGTTGGCCTCAGAATCTCAAACAAAGTTTTAAACCAAATAGGGTACAGTATGATGAAGACTCAAGGACTGTGCAAATTTGCTCACCAGAAGCTACCTCACCAGAGCTGGGAATAGCCTAAGAGTCTCATAAACACAAGTTCCCATTTCATCCATCTGGTCAGCAGCCATGTGGCCATGGGCACATGCTCCTTTCTGAGCCTCAGTATTCTAGTCAATAGAGATGAGCGTCTCCGATTAATGACTCAGAAGGCCAATCGCAAGTGCCTTCTCCACCCTGCACACAGGACGGTACCAAAGAGACGTCAGTTTCCTTCCTTTCTCCAGGGACCCTCCAATATCTTCCCCCAGCAACACCTGCACCCAAGTCATGCCCAGGACCTTAAGAAGTACCTGTTACCAAGGGGTGTGGAGGCTCACCCCATCACTTTGGAGGCTGAGGCAGAAAAATTGTCATGAATTCAAGGCCTGCCTGGGTTACACAGTGAGTTCCAGACCAGCCAAAGCTACACAGCAGAACCCTGTCTCAGAACTCCCCTTTTAAAAGTCACCTCAACTTTGGGTGAAAACAAAAAACAAGTGACATGAAAATATTAGGAGATAAACTATGGAAAGGAGGGGACCGGCAGGAAGGAGCAGAATATGGAAGAAAGGAGGAGAACAAGATGCCATGATGAAACATAAGCTAAACTCAAAAATCATTTCTCTTTTCAAAAGTAGTAGCCATATGACTTAAGAGCCATGCTGCCAATCCCACCTGTGCTGACAGCCTCTTCCTTCAAGGGGCATGGTGGCCCCTCCTATGACAACCTGTGGTATAAAACAAGCACCCAGCCTCTGGAGCAGGGAAGATTATTAAGGCTGGAAGTCTCTCCCAGGCGCTAATGGAGAGGCCCAATGTGAGTCAATTTTCAATCCACTGTGAATGGCCAGCTAATTGGGGCACTGTTGAAATGATGATTATTTGGAGGCTTCTAACATAAAAATAATAAGATCAAAATACATCAGATCAAAGCCAAATCAGCTATTAGCTTAATCAAGGTTGTGTGAGATGGGATGTTACACAATTCATACAGCGCTTATGCCGAGATGTTGAGCAGACCCTGAGCCTGTAGTGCAGGGACCCACTATGGGGCTGGCCTTCTCTGGGGGTTGCTACACACACACACACACACACACACACACACACACACCTCACCCCAAATCAAGTACAGATGACAGCACCCACTTCACAGAGGGGTTCTAAGTGCAAACTCCAGGTGGGCAAGAATTGCTGCCTGCTGCCTTTTGTCCTGCCCTGACAGACAGAGACCCAGTAGGCTATAAGGACAAGTGCAAGGACATTGTGGGCCCAGACATTTCCCTGCTCTTCCATCTTTATGTGTAGGGTCTCACATACTGCAGAGCACATGGCAGGAACTCCACAGTCCAGATTTTCCAGCTGGAGCTCAGCAGCACTTCCAGAGGTCTCGGGAGGATAACTGCCTTTGATATCGTTCTTCTCTTCCCGGATCACAGGCCATAAAGCTGATTTCTGCCTTGATCACCATGCAGGTCTGATAGATTGGTAAGTGCTCCCTAAGCACACACGACTCATCCACAGTGGGGAGAAAGAAGTAGAAATGCATTAGAATGAGCAGCAGTTCCAGGTCCCTGTCCAGGGGTGCACAGGGTTTCCACAGAGGTCTCTAAACCAGCCGGTAGCACTAGGTTCCCAGAAATGAGGAGGACGGAGACTGCTTGGAGCTCTCAATTCACAATCGCGCTCCCAGCAGCCTCCCCTGAGAGGATGACCACAGCCGAGCATCTGGGTAGAACACGACACTTCACAGAACAGGCTTTTGGTAATGTTCACCCTAGGTCCTGTGGCCAGGGCCATACAACTAAGGAAATCAGAACCAGGCCACTAGGTCCTTCTATAGTCAATGAAGGAAAGAGACATTGAAATAAGGTCCAAGACTCACAACCGACTCTATCCAACCCTTGCTTGGACAGAAATGCCTGCTGTAGCAAGCTGGGCACTACCAGAAAAAAAAAAAAAAACAGGCAAGTGGGAATAAGGCTTCAGAATTCCTCAGCTCAATGAGCCCTGGGTACCTGCCTTCAGGGTAAGGGCTAAAAGAGAGCAGCCTCCAGACCTGGAGGTCATTCTGGGCAAGGACACTCTTCTCCAACCGCCTGGGATTGGTTAGGAAACTCCAATCCACAGGTGGGTGAGACAATGCTCCAGGGGCTTCTGCTGGAGGAGAATCTCCAATCTGGTCTGTCTCACCCAGCAGTGAGGCTGATCATTATCACCCTTGTGTTGTCCTTTTCCAGCTACTCAGAATGTCTCAAGGCCAGGGGACACCAACTCTTGCTTCCCTTGATAAGCCAAACCTGCCCTTGCTGGGCCCTGCTCCTCTGAGGTCTCAGGTCTACAGCCCTGAATTAACTGGCCTTTGGATTCCACGTTAATGAGCAACGGAATGTCTCCAGAAAGACCAAGCAAGAGAAAGCCTCCATCTGAGCAGTGGCAGCCTCCAATATGTCCTTTGGTTCCGCCCTGCTTTGCCAGGCTCAGCTGGTCTCTGCAGGTGGCAGAAAGGAGAGGCAGGCTGGAAGCAGACCCAGGTCAGGCCTGCCCACCCAGGAGCTATGGTCTCCGCAGGGAGTCCAGCACCTCTGCCTGCCCCACCATGCCCACAAGCAGTGGAAAAGCTCTTAAGGCAGCTCATGCCCTCTCTCCAGAGCCACTCCTGCTACCTGTACCCTGCCCTTCCTCCTTTCAACTGGCACTGGCTTTATGAATATTTGAATTCTAATGGCTAATGCTTTAAATTAAGGTAGCATTTATAAATACTTGATAGCCCATGAATAATTGACCAAATTTAGTATTGTCATAACTCATAGTAAATTATTGATCTATGGAGAATAAATATTTTTCATCTTTTATTAAGACATGGAAAGGGTAAACAAAACCACAGGCTGGGAGGGCTTTGGAGGCAGGGCTGTAGAAGGCCTGTATGGGTTCTGTGGCCCTGGAGCACACAGGTCCTTCCCCAATGCTCCCAATGGGACATGAAGTCATCACACTCCCCACCCCACTCTATCCCCACCCCCAGTCATTCACTGCCTTCTTCATCACTGCTCCCTCCCTGGTCTCCTGGAACCCAGCTCCATAGCTTTGCTTCTCTCTTCCAGACAAACTAGAGGTGATCATCACACAGTAATCAACCCCCTGCCTGTAGGAGTCACACTCCAGCCTTTTACCCAAGGCTGAGGAAGGAAGCTCCCAAGACCAATTCTGCAAATGCCTGGCTCTGCTTTCTTCCCCGTCCAGAGTTTGAGTACTCCCACATCCTGTATTTAAGGACCATGGAAACATTAGGCCTCCTTGCACACTTACTACTGAACATAGGAAGCTAGCCCTGTGGAAGCTTTTATAGTTACTGTTTTAATTCAGAACCCTCCCCTGAGTTTCTAACTCCAAACCAGCCCTGACCTGATAAAACCCACAACTCACACCTGACAGGGCAGAGCTCCCAGGGGTGCCGGAATGTTCCTCCACTTTCTGGAGCGAGGTATCCCCAGTCACCTGTTCTTGACCAGCCTCTCCCCACACCCCTCAGCCCCGAGCCTTCAGCGAGTCCAACATACTTCATCTCCCAAGTACACTCTTGAATATTCTCCATTCCACTGTTTCATCCTTAGCCCACGCCCTATTCCCTCTGCAGCAGCCCTGCGTACATCTAACCACTCAGACAGATCTTAGCGACTAGGCCCTCATGAAGCACCAACTACAGTGTGCTGGCCCCCTACAAAACCACATTAGCTTCCCAGTGTCTTCAAAGCAAAATGGAAAGCCTAACAGTCTCCACAGCCTTGTGCAATCCATACCAGGCACCCTACGTCCTAGGGAGCTGGAGCATACACAGCCATCTCAGTATCCGGTCTCCCCAGGTACTCCCAAGAAATATGTGGTGCTCCTTCACACACCATCTACCCAACCTCCTTCCATCTGCTCCACGGGTAACCAGTCCTTCCGGAGAAGTTTTGCAGTATCCAGTCTTTCTGCACTGCAATTCGCTTCAGATTTACCACTGTGGAGTGTATGACCACTGCTCCCAGTCTCCTGCCCTCCTTGCTACTGGTGTAGTGTGTGTGTGTGTGTGTGTGTGTGTGTGTGTGTGTGTGTGTGTGTGTGTGTGTGTGAAAGCACCTGTCAGCTCAATCTTTCAGACTCTGGCCAGTGCCCATGCTGCAGAGCAAGCAGCAACCTATTTATAAAACCAACTACCCTAAAGCGGGAGCAGTGTAAGGTACCGCACAGGCAAAAGCCAGAGCTTTCCAGCTCTCCAAGCCTCCTAAAGCCCATGACATTCAAAGGAAAAGCCCACCCAGAGACCAGGAATTCTTTTTTTTTCCTTGTTTGTTTTGGGGTTGGGGGGTTCTTTGTTTGTTTTTCAAGACAGTGTTTCTCTGTGTAACAGCCCTGGCTGTCCTGGAACTAACTCTTGTAGACCAGATTGGCCTCAAACTCACAGAGATCCACCTGTCTCTGCCTCCCGAGTGCTGGGATTAAAGGTGTGCATCACCACTGCCTGGCAAGAGACCAAGAATTCTTAACACCAATCTGCATGCCATTCTAAAGAGGGGAGTCCAAATGAAAGATTAGTGGGGAAAAGGGAATAGTAGCAAAAACAAGAGAACTGAAACCCAACCCAGCTGAGTGGAGCCAAGAGCAAGGCCAAAGGGTCCCACAGGACCACCCCTGGACTGTAGCCAGGGCAGGTGAGCAGCAAACGCAGAGGGGTCCCTGGAACCAACAAGGAAGGTGGAGAAGAGTCAGCAGCGCCACAGGGTCTCTGGAGCCTCATCCCTCTGCCAATTAATGAATCAAAACCAATTCCCTGCTCCCAAGGGCTGGAAAGGCAGGGAACACTGGGTGGGAGTGTGCGGCTTATTTATAACTCTCCCGCTCCTCGTTAATGACTTTTACTGCTCTGCCAATGGAACACCAAGCTCCCGGCCGGGATTCACACAGAAGCCTGCTCTGGGGAAGTTATATCAGGACAGGATGAGTCCCTGGCATGCCAGCATAGCACATCTTTCTCTCAGAGAACCTCGAAAGCTCAACCCCTCCGGCAGCTCTCTTAGAACCCAAGCTCAAGGGTCCCCCAGGACTCCTCCACCTGCTCCAAACTTCTGTTTCCCTCAAGCCAGTGGATAAGCAATGCCAGGGCACCTTTCAAGCTCTCCATTCTACAGACCAAAGCTCAGCATCCAACAAGGCCCTGAAATACCTGCCATGGCCCCACTGCCTAGGAATCAAAGCTCACCCTCAATCCACACACAGGAGGACACCAGCCCTTTCCAAAGGACACCAGAATTTTTCCAAAGCTCACATTCCCTGTGTTCTCAGCCTGTGCATTCAGTGCTTAGACTAACCCTATAAGTTTGCACATGCTGGCTGCCTTTCCTATAGTGTCCTTCCTCCTCTGCCTTAGATGCTTCCTACTTGTCCCCAAACCCCTTCCTCCTCCTTTATGAAATTATTGGACTTATGCTTGCTGGGTAAAATCAACCACTCCTTTTCCTGTAATTCTAAGAATACTTTGTCCTTGCATATACTACTGAGCATATATTACACTATTTCCTGTCTGATCTTTAAGGTCCCAAGTAGAAAGACTGAGGCAGACAGCTTTCTAGACTCAGGGCCTGATGCAGAGATGCTCACAGGATACTGGATGGCACAACGTGTATGCAGAAGCACAGGTGTGTGTGTGCCAATCATTTGACATATCAGGGTTTCAAGGTAAGGTGACCCAGAGAACCAGAGGTAATAGGAAATAAAGCCTTGTCCAAGAGCAGGGCTGGCCTTGAGCACCCCACAAGAGGAAGGATCCTGGGCTTCCAGGTCTCCTGGATCTAGACCATGCCTGTTCCTGTGTGGATGAGACAAGCAGTCCTCCACAACTTACTTTGTCTAATTCTGCTCAGCTAGGAGGGCCAAAGTTGAGAACCTCAAGAACAGCAGGACTGTGCTGGAACTGTCAAAGGAAGGGATGGACAAGCAGCCCAACCTGAGGACAGTTGGATCCATAGAGCCCAAAGATGGGACAAGATGGAGCCCTAAACAATGCTGAAGAACTGGCTCAGAGGGGACAGGTAGGACCTGGGCAGCACAGGCACTCCAGGAACTCAGCTCTGGGAACATGGGTTAAGGAATGAAAGAACACAAACTGCCAGGGAACACCCCTAAGTGGTCACAACAAGCAGGCTAGCCAAGGAGTTCCAGCGTAATGAGCAAAGGAAAATGTTATCGCTGTTATTTTGGTGGTGGAGGAGAAAGGCAATCCCTGCCATAAGTCCCAGCAGCTGCAGGCCCACCCACCACATAGATAACTGAGATGCAGGCCTGCCTGGGAGGTGGGTGCTATACCCCATTCTAGACAAGAGAACTGAGAGCAGGCAGCCAAGCTGAGTGCATTACCAAAACCCACAGGGAACCAGGGTGAAATTTCCAAGCTGTTTAATTTCTGTTTCAGAAGACAGAAGAAAGAAGGCAACTGATAGAATCTAAAGCCATGTCTGGTGTGTGATAGGTGTGCTGAAAAGGCCTGCCTTCTGCCGTTAGCATGTGTCCTTCTCAGAATGTGTAAAGAGACACAGTGAATTCGGGACAGGATTTTGAGGACCTGGGGCCAACTCCATTCAATGTGTACACAGGATTGGTGTAGGAGGGTCCTTCTGTATTCCTGTTGCTTTCATTGGTTGAATAAAGAAACTGCCTTGGCCTTTTGATAGGGCAGCCCTTAGGTGGGCGGAGCAGACAGAAAGGAAGGCTGTGAGAGAGAAGGCACTGTAGCAGACACCATGTTTCTACAGCCCAAGATGGACTTTGATTAGAATCTTCCCGGTAAGCCATAACCACATAGTGATACACAGATTACTAGATATGGGTTAAACTAATATGTATAAGAGATTAAAACTAATGGGCCAGGCAGTATTCAAATGAATCCAGTTTGTGTGTAATTATTCTGGGTATAAGCTAGCCAGGGCCAAAAGCAGGCCCGCGGCCGGGAGCCGGACACTGGGGAATGCAGCCCCCACAGCCCACTCCTCCTCATTACTACACAGGAGGCCAATTCCCATCATTACAGTGACATTCCTTGGGCATTGTCATGGCTTGCTCTCATGTTCTTGCTCTCATGCTTGGTCCTCAGCTGGGAGGCTGTAGATGAATTAAGTGGTGGGTGCTGATGAAGGAAGCTAAGTAGCTGGAGGCAGGTTCTGGCCTCACTCTGCTTCCTGACAACCCAAGGGTGAAGAATCTCCTCTATCATGTGACATGCCCCTGACGACATGATCCTCTGCTCAAGTACCTGAGACCAAGCAGCCACAGGTGAAGCCTCTGAATCTACACATAAAATAAAACTCCTCCCGTAAGTAGTTCCGTCGGTCATTTGGACACAGGAGTGAGACTAGTCACTAGCACAGAAATTAACCTTATAGAGAAAGGGGTGTTGCTTAGCTCTCCTTCTTGGAGAGTCAAGAGAATTACTTGATATCTGACCCTCTGAACCTCTGGCAAGAGCCACACTTCAAAACAGAAATTGGGGAGCAGCAGAGATCACAAAGACTGGCATCCTCGCATTCTAAGAGCATGTCTCCAGTGACCTAAGCCACTTCTATAATTCCCATATCTTATAGGTTCCCAGCACTTCCCAATAGCACCCTGAGGTCTAAGAACTTTGCAGGTGGGGCCTTTGAAGGATTATCCACATTCAGGGCTCTACTGGGGAAGAGATGGGTGAGGTTACAAACACCTCTAGAATCACAGTTCTCATTAGAAAAGCCCAAGTCTCTCTCAAGCAGACATTCACAATCTAGCCCTAGCTCAAAGGAACAGCAGCGTCTCTTTGCCTGTGGACATACAGCTCCCAAAGCAACACCTCCCCTGCAGGCAGTGTCCACCACACTCCTTAGCTGGCTCAGGAAAGACCTGCCCTCCAAGCTCTTCTCCTGAAAACTCTGGCAATAGCCCGGTCTCCTAGCAACAGACCATTCAAAGGTCCCTGAACGCTAGGTCTGAGGAACCAGACACGAGCTTAAAGATCCACGGCAGCCAGAGAGCAGAGCCTGTCTTCAGCCTGCCCACTCCCTCAGAATCTCTGAGACTACCTCTCCTCTGTGATCTCCTGAAAGGCAAGACCACCAGATACCTGGCCTTAATCCTGACCCAAGAATTTCGTTTTAGATCCCAGTGGTTCCCCAAGATGTGAAGCTGAACTTAGCTGAGATTGCTGTCACCCTTTTCCACCTCAGCCTATATTTGACTTCCTCAGGATCTCTTCAGCTATTTCTCCTCCATGTATGTCATCCCTTCATGGTATCCAGCTCATTTGTGCTTTCTCTCACTGTGTGACACATGTGTGGTGTGGCCTGCAAGCATGGGTAATGGTGTAGTGGGGGCCTTGAAAGCATTATTGTCCCCCTGGTGCTCACACTGCTCCCCAAGATCGGGCCAACTGCTACTGAGAGCCCCTGATCCAGTGCTTGCCCCGGGTCCTACCTCCGAAAGCACCCACAAACCAGGTCTGCAGTGTTCCTTCCAGCCTTCCCAGGGACAACTCCAGCTCCAACGCTTGTTACTCATCCCTCTTTTTGGCCATCAGACATCTAAGGGCAACTTCCTGGTTCCCAGGTACCATGTAGGAACCTAGAGGTTCTGCTGTGACAGCTCCCTGTGGCTTCCTGTGTCTGCAACTTCCTGATTATAAGTTAACATCAGTGTGCCCTTCTAAGCTTTGGTTCACTGCTAAGCCCTATAATCCCCCCAGACCCTGTGAAGTGCCTGCCTCCTTTTTTCCAAGGCCTCCAGCCATTCTTCCTGCTTTATAGATAGTACAGCTCACAGTCACTTTTTGCTCAAGGATCTGTGTCACTTCCTGGGCTGAGCTACCTAAGGACATCTCTGTCCCTAACACCTGGTTCAGCAAGATGATACTAGGTACACCAGCCATCATGAGAACAGCCAAAGATGAGTATACATAGCAAGCAGACCTTGGAGGTCACCCTGTGGGCCTGTCTCCAGGACAAGCATCCAGAAGGATAACCATACACCTTGTTCCCTCCTAAACATGCTAACTATGAGTGGCTACACCCTCTGCTCCATGGCCTGTCACCTGGTGGGGCCATAACTGAAGCATTGACCTTCCTGGTGGGCACAGAGCATTTCTCAAACAGGTGGAGTTGTGCCTACATTCCCAGCACTAGTCTCTACCCAACTAGGGTAGCCCCAGTTCCATCTTCTACCTTTCTGTGGTAGCTGTGCCCAGTCCCCTAAATGTGAGCCTTAAGCTCAATGCTGCTAACTTCACAGTACTCCCTAAATATGGGAACAGCAGCTCCCTCTTCAGGGACCTCTACAGGCCTAGCTGCTTTCCTTTGCCAGTCCGCTAGTCCTCTTCTCTTGGCTGCCATCAAGTCAAGTCCCTATGTACCTTGCAGCCAAGGCCAGGGAGATAACTGGCAAGGGAATCCCATGGCACTTCCACTCACCCACATCCTCTGGCTAAATGAAGACAGGAGGAAAGGGAGTTGAGAGTGAAGAAGGGATACTGTCCCCCACCATTCCAAGTCATCTTGCCTAGACAAGCCCAAACAAGCTGTGCTTGCATTTGCTGGCCAAAGCTCTTACTCAGAGGACTGTGACCAGATGGTGGATGGGACTGCTGGAGTGTCTCTTAAACACTAGCTCCATCCGCCACCCGCCAAGGCTCTTCCAGGGACAACCATGGCAGGACAAAACTAGAGATTTCACCATCCCAGCTCTGCAGTAAGCCCACAGCCCAGGCTGGTTCCCCTCCCCCCAACTCATGGGAACCTTAGCTTTCAGCCTTACATTGTAAAAAGGGAGGGAGGGAAGCGAGAATGGCAATCATAGTACAAACACCATACAGCGGTCCTGAGATGACAGCCTAGGGCACAAAATATGCCTTGTGTAAATTCTAAACTATTTCCCCCTTGGGGAGTGTCCATTATTCATTTAGTCTTTCACTTGTCAGGCACTGATGCAAAGGGCACCCGGTAACACAGATACGAAAGTGGCTGGCTGCTGTATAACCTCTGAGGGTGGAAACACAAAGAATGACGCTTCCCTCCCCATCGTAAACAACTGGGGAAGTCAGGGGCAAGACTCCAGTTCTGGGGTCGCACAGCCTGTGCTCAGAGCTTTTGTCTCATGCTACATGGATATGGCTCTTGCTGAGCCACCTCTCTATTCCTTAGCTCAGTCCAGGCTAGGTTATTGTGGAAAATCACGTGGGTTAATCCCAGGGATGTCTCAGCCCCATCAGTGTGGCCACCTTACTCAAATGACAGAGTCTGAATCCCGGTCATCAAGGAAAGAACCCCAGCCATGTCTAAAAAGGGAGACCAAAACCAGCCAGAGCTAGGTCTGGTTAGCAAGACACAATTTCCAGTCTTTCTCTGCTTGTCATGGCCCAGGACTCCCGTCTTTCCTCCTCATAGCTCTTTATCCCACCTGCCATCATAGCAACACAGTCTCAGAAACCATGGAGAGAACAGACTGTCTGAAAGGAACACCAGAAGAGTCTCTCAAGATGGAAACAAGGTAAGCCAAATTCCATAGCCAGCTTCCCTGACCCAATCCCCCACACCACAGAAGCAGCCGCGGAGCCTTCGTGACTTGGGCACAGCCAAAGCATCCCTGGCCAGGCAGGATGCCCGCTGAGCACAAGCTCTTGGATCGTCTGAGAAAGTGCCCAGCTGGCCAAGGACATTACCCATCTCTGCCTCCAGGTACTCTGGAGCAGATGGGGAGAGAACTCAGGACTCTCGTACAGCCCGCAGGAATGAGAAGGGGATCTTTGCCAGTGATAATGAAAATTTTCATAGTAGCAGATGCTCAGGGGAAATTGAAAAACAATACAACGAAATTCTCAACCTGAGAGGGGAACTTAAGAGAAATCTGGCCACCAGCAAGGCTAGATTTTCCCACCAACACCTCTCTCGCCCTATGAAGACAGACTGGGAAGCATTGCTTTCCCAGAAAGTGATCAAACTGCCCCCTGGAGCCCAAAGGAATCCTTCCTGTGTTCCCAGTCTAGGGCTTAGGCTGGAAATCAGAATTGACGCAGCTCCCAGCGCACACCCCCACAAACTGTCTAGAGGATACTGGAGGGAACATGGGCCCAGATTCAACAGTGGAAAGGGGTAGGAGTCACACAGCTGGAGGTGGCTTGCGGGCTCTAAGAGAACAGCAGTTGAGACTGCAGCAGGAAAAGAGGACAAGCCAGACAAGCGGCTGGAATGGGCAGAGGCATGGCCCAGAGGCCTCCGCAGATCTTCAGGGAATGGACAGCATACAAGGGTGAACAGGGAGTCCATGTTGTTCGATGAAGGGTGAATGAGCTCTGTAGGAGAGGGTTTGAATGCTTATCTGAGGCCTTCGTTACTGATCCCAGAAGCCGCAGGGAGCTTCAGTAGAAGACATGCTCAGAGCTTTCTCTGGAAAGGCGGCTCTGTGGAAAAGCAACAGGGAAGCTGACTCCTCTTGCCCATTCCCCTGAAAAGAAGGAGGGCAGAGTGCACAGGTTGGGCAGCAGTGAGGTATGAGCCAGGCAGAAGCACTGAGGGAGGAGGAGAGGCCAAGGACCAAGGTGCAAAAATCTAGGCGTCACCACGAAGCCAAAAGGACTGGGTCAGAAGCACCTGCAATTTCTAGCACCTTCCAAGCTCCCATTTGTAGTGGTCCAGTTGGAACTTAGCAATGTGAGGTCTCTTCCCAGGTATGAGTCTCCCTGTGACAAACAGAGGAAAGCAAGCAAGGCAGGAAAGCAAGCTCACTGTGGTCCCCAAGCACAGCTTTCTGCCTCACTCCAGGCAGTGGACCCAGGGAACAAGGCAAGACAGGAGCCGGGGAGGGCAGCCCAACCTGAAATGAACAAGTCAGCTCTTCAGTCTCTGGTCAATACTGAAGCTGTGTGCAGAGGCTTCAGAGAAAGGGGGATCCGATCTGAGTGTCCAGGGATCAGGCAGTTGTAAGGAAGTGAGTCGGGGTAGAAAGGAAAAGCAGAGCCTTCATCCTGCTCTGCTCCCACAGAAGTCCCATGGAGCCCTGCATCCTCAGGCCAAGCTGAACCCAGGGGCCAAATGCTAGCAACTTGGCAGCTGGAGAAAGGGTGGGGATGGTGAAAAGCACTGAACTCCCAGAGAGGTGAGTAGAGCATCAGGTTTCCAGGGGACTGACTCCAGAGGCTTATCACTAGAATTGGTCACATCCAAGACCTCAGAAAGGGGCAGAGGGCATAAGATATAAGAACAGTGTCACAAAAATCTCCAAGCTGGTGGACACAAGTGACACAGCCTGCACCCTTCCCTGGGGCCCAGCTGGAGAGTGGCAAACAACCTTTTGTCATTACCAAAGCATCAGATCCACACCAGACAGGAGAGAGGGGTGCCTGATGCACAATCAAATTCACACCACCACCTGACAGATGCACGCTCAGGCCACTTCTAATCCCCGAGGGCAGACACAGCTGAGGTTACAGGCTGTTCACTCCTATTCAGAGCCAGGCCTGGGATACACATGCCATGAGGCAGCAGCTTCTAGAAGGCAAAGGATATTGCCAAATCAGGGTAGGGAGGCACTGAGACACCCAAATCCTAACCCCACCATACCTTGATTATATAATTTGCACCCCCTCAAGAGACACTTTCCCTCTAGAAAAAAAGATACCCCATACAAAACGGCTAGGGCTGGAAGGTACAGTAGGTGGAACTGGGGCCTGGCCATGGAAGTGCAACACCCCTCTCTCTATAGCAATACCTTCTCTAGAGAGAGGCAATCCCACATCAGAGAGACAAATGGACAATGGCAGAAAAACAGCTGCCAGGGCCCACAGCAGAAGTGAAACGGGAAATGCAGGGATGATATTGCCCTCCAAAGGCTCTCCAAGTGTACACCAGCTACACACAGACATGTGCTGCGTGGGCACGATGTGCACGCCCAGCTTCTTTGGAGGCGTTCCCATGGGGTGGAGATGCTACACTAGCCAGTAGGGATGTGGGGAATGATTCTGGAGATACGGGCTAAAACTCTAGCCTACCTCCACCCTGGGTGTTCTGTCCACAAGATGCTCCACCACCATGAGGAGCGGCTTAGCTCCATCCCTTAGGTAGATGCTCCCCCTCCCAAACAATTGCTCAATTCCTCATTCTCCAATTAGTGACACATGTGCAAGAACACAGTGACACAGTGAGCAAAGCAGAGAGGGATCTAACTTATTGGGAAAACTGCCCTGTGCCAGGCAAGCCCCTTCCTTTCCTCTTTCATTCACTTGGAAATTGTGAAATAAACATTACTTCATGACTCCATGTTCAGAGGAAGACACTAAGTGAAGGAGGTCACTTGTTCAAGGTCATGCAAGAACCCAGTGGAAACTGAGTTCAATCCAAGTAAATCCAACTCCACAAACCTTTGGCTCCCCACACTTCCAAATGGCACAGGGACCAGCAACCAAAAGGTGAAGATGAAAGACCAGTAGGAAAAGGCTAGAAACCAGGAGATTAAGACCAGAAACAATCAAGTGGCCAGAAACAAGCAAATGGAGACCACAGACAAGCAGGTGAAGATCAGGAACCAGAAGGAAAGAACCATGAACCAGCAGGTCAAGTCCAGGGATCCACAGATAGGCCAAAAACTAACAGGTAGTGGCCAGCAGGTGAAGGCTACACACCAACAAGAGCAGAGACAAGCAGGTGAAGACAAAGGAGGAGCTCAGTGAAGGTCAAAAAAGGCCAAGTGAAGACCAAGTGCCAGCAAATGCTAACCAGATTTTCCAAATCACCTGAAAGCAAGTAAATCTGCCTACTCTTGTTCCAGCACAGGCTCCTTCAGAATGGACTCCAGTTTCTTTGCCTCCCCATCGCCTTATGACTCACAGAATGCCTACACGCTCATGCCCCACCCTCACACTCCTGTCACACACAGAATCACATCTGTTCTGCACCTATCTATGGTGCAATAGCATTCATTGATGCTACTGGATGTCTGAAGTTAGCACCTACTCAGCAAAAGTTGTATCAAGAAGGGGATTAATGACCTGTTCCCTGGCTGCCTTCTTAGAGAGTTGTCTCGCTCCCATTGGCTTACTGTGAAGAGAGATGATCCTGGAGCCCCAAGAAAGACTTGGGCCATTACTCTCAAAGATAATCCATCCTCTATATCTACATCTCCATTCATCCCCATGACCCATCTGAGGAGACAACAATTTGCTTAGTGTACAGCTCCCTCCACCCACTCATCTAGATAGTAAGCCATAAAGATGGGATTGCCCATTGGTATATTCACAACCACCATGGCTTCCTGTTTCCCCTTCCTCTTCCTCAGAGATTCAGTTCTAATGTTCTCTCATCCAGGGAAGCCCATGGGACCATCCCAGCCCCCAAAAAAGAAAAAAAAAGCTTTACCTCAGACAGCAACCCTAATGGTTAATGCACACACTCTGTCTATACCACTAGACAATGAACTGTTGGAAGACAAGGGACGGTTTCTTAGAGTTTCTATTGCTGAGAAGAGACACCATGACCATTGCAACTCTTATAAAGGAAAACTTCTAATCGGGGCTGGCTCACAGCTTCAGAGGTCTAGTCTATGGACATGGTCTAGCCTAGGACATGGTGACATGCAGGCAGACACCGTACTAGAGAAGGAGTTGAGAGTTCTACATCTCGATCCACAGGCAACAGGAAGTGAAGTGGAACATTCCTCCAACAATGCCACACCTCCCCCAACAAGGCCACACCTCCTAATGTGACACTCCCTGAGTCTATGGGGGCCATTTCTATTCGAACCACCACAGACATCACTGAAGTCACCTCAAGGTCCCCAGAGTCTAGGTATGTGGGGACTGCTTATGAAAGGAGGTAATAAAGCTCATGCCTTGGATCCAGTCCAAGTGGGCAAGGCCAGTGTGAAGATAGGGGAGAGACCTGAAGAGAAGGAGAGTCAATTCAAATGGGTCTACCACACAAGAACATCACCAGATGACTGGGTGGCGTGCAGGCAGCTGTGGCAAATGGAATCCAAATGTCTCCATTATCTACCTACATTTTCCCCAGCTGTGGTGCCAGCCAAGGCGGCTTTTTTTTTTTTTTTTGCCTTAAATGGTTGACTTTTTTGAGTGGTTTTTAAAAGTAGGGTATGACGCTAAGGAAAGCGGTACTCACGGCTGAGAATTATGACCATTTACAGTGTTTAAGCACAGTTGTGTTCAGTTAGGACTCTATATCACACCCTGCAATTTGCACTCTCCTCGGAGCATATATTTCTGCACAGAATGCTAGCTGAAAGCTGCCTGGAGATACAGGGTCCAGGGCACAGGAAGAGTGTCTAGGCTCCCTGCCCTAAACTGGAAGCAAGAAGATCGAGGCATATGAGTTACGGAGAAAAGCAGAAAGAGCCAGTAAAAGTTCATCTCCTTCCTCTTAGAGCAACAGGACAGACCCTCGTGAAGTTCCCAAGTGGCTCCTAGATGAGAGAGCTGTTAGTCGGCATTTGCTGACAACGTTCTTCATGACCCAGAGCTGAAGGGCCTTCAGTAAGTTAATGTGTGGTTATTCTGCGAACCGTGTCTCTCTCTCTCTCTCTCTCTCTCTCTCTCTCTCTCTCTCTGTGTGTGTGTGTGTGTGTGTGTGTGTGTGTGGAGAGAGAGAGAGAGAGAGAGACTGAGACTTCTGCCCCATCAAAGCTGAAGTATGCTAGAGTCCGGACCTTTGACCCATTCTAGAGCTGGGAATTGCTCCCCACATACCACTTAATGAAGTTATGGATTCCACAGATCCAATGTGTCTACTATTTTTCCAGTACCTATGCCCAGACCCTGCTGTGCACAGGTGGGCTGGGAGAACATAATACCGAGACCTGAGGAGCAAGGAGAGGTAAGCATAAAAGGGAGAGGGCATTCCAATCCACCCTCGGAGCCAGACAGGAGAAAAGAGACCTCTGCCCCCATGTGAGACTCCTGGGCTTCCCTTCCACCCACCCGTGACTTCTGCATATACCATGTACACAACACACCACCTGAACACACCATATATACCAGTCCCAACATGTATTTACAGGAGTCGCTCCCCAGCAAAGTCATCTTTCTGAGCTGACACACAAGTCATCAAGGAAAGAGCCCACCTAGCACAGCCTCGCATCCTCTGTGACTCCCAGGGGAGTGAGGCAGTGGCAGCAATCAAACCTCTTTGGACAGGAGCGAAGTCCAGCCAAGTCTCTCCCTCCCTCCAGCAGCAGGCTCAGGAGCAGGCTCAGCAGAGCTGGGCACCCCTCCTGCAGCCCTTCAGCAGAGACAGCCCCTCCACCAAGTTTGACCAATTTATGCACCAGTGAGGAAGCATTGCTAAAGGTCACCTGGAGATGACAGCAGAGATAGCCAGGCCCTAGCCATTCCTCACACGTGGCACACAGTGCAAGCATCCCCCCTTGTAGCTTGTCCTCTGCATCATCCACACATGGATGCAGAACCACCTGAACAGTATCAGTGGAGCCCCAAGTGCACATAAAATGACTGCAAGAAGGGGTGTCCCTATGGCATTGTTTCTCCAGCTGTCCCCAAGACCGGATGAAGCTCCCATCCAGTGACTGCATGAAACTCCCACTAGGTAGGGGTGCTAGAGGAAGGGTTGGGCATAGGGTCAGAAAACAGTAGCAGCTAGACACACACATACACACTCAAAGGGGCCATTCATCTTAGATAGAGGGGATATGGGCACTGCCATGGACCCTAGGCACAGAATTAAGGGATACCAACTCACAGCACCCTGGCAGAGCTGTGTCAACAGAAACTATGGATGGGACCCACACTGAGGTGAACAGGGTTCCGAAACAGGGTCTTTCTGCTCCTTCCTGCCTCCAGCCTCACTCTCTGGCACAGCCTTCCCTGACAC
The DNA here is from genome assembly GCA_028555095.1 of Dicrostonyx torquatus. Classification (NCBI taxonomy): domain Eukaryota; kingdom Metazoa; phylum Chordata; class Mammalia; order Rodentia; family Cricetidae; genus Dicrostonyx; species Dicrostonyx torquatus. The sequence continues at coordinate 6,558,592 of JAQHUG010000052.1, forward strand.
AATTGTTCTAAAACCCTCCCTTGCTTCAGACCCTCAAACATTCTCTGCTCCATGAGAACGGAGCTCAACCTAAGACACCACCACCCCCAGCATAGTCAGGGCCTGACTCTCCAGACTCTTCCTAACCCTTGCCCCTATTGAGCCCCTTCTTGTCCCACAGCCTCCCTCACACTGAAGGCTTCCGACCCATGTTGCCATTCTTCCTGAAAGGTACCAAGTCAAACTCCCACCTGTGAATTCTCTTCCTTAATCCACAAAACCTAGCTGGAGTGTGGTTCCCAAGCAGACCTAGTGCTTCTTCAGTGACCATCCCTTTCATCACAAGATTTCTGTGCACTGACCTCACTGCTACACTAAGCCACATCAATGTAGCAGCATGGAGCCTAACACCTAGGCTAAGGTAATGATAGGTGGGGCAACTAATAGATACATGGATGGTGGATGAGTGAATGGATAGATGGGTAGAGGGGTGGATGAGTGGATGGATAGGTAGGGAATGAATTGATGGATGGGTGGATGGATGGGTGTGGAGTATGAATGAATGGGTAAATGGATAGATATACAGATGAATGTGATATGCCTGTATGTGTGGTGTGCAAAGTATAGAATGTGTGTGTAGCTTGAAAGGAGGTAGGAAGAAAGAACGGGCAGGTGTGGGGAATGGATGGATGGGGTAGATGGATAAGTAAGTTGGCAGGGGGCTAGGTGGGCAGGTAGGAGAATGAATGGGGATCTGGGTGAATATATAGGTGGCTAAATGAAAAGGCTTGGAAATGTAAAGAATCAGAGAAAGTCTGACCTTGCTATGGCCTTGGTCACCCCGCCCCCATCTCTCCAGGCATCAGGGCACAAAGGCACTTAGAGGGATTAAGCCTCGCGGAGACAATTGGAACAGCTGGAAATAGCTTGGTGTAGCCTGAAGCCGCTGCCTCCCAGCAATCAGCCTCAATCAACACCCACCTGGCCCTGCTGCCACTTAATTCCACCTGACATCCTGACGAGGCATCCAGGCATCCTAGAGCAGCCAGGTGTCAGTGCCATCTGAAGGATGAAGGAGGAGATGAGCCAACACCAGCAGCAAATCACCTGGCTCCCCAGTTCCAGCAGTGATAAAGTGCAAGGCAGAGCTGGAAGGCACCAGAAGACCATATATTCCCGGGGAGTAGACAGTGGGTGCTCTTCTGGCCCTACCACGTCCCGCAGATGCTCTGACGACTAATTCACTGTCCTAAAGAGCTGGCACCTAGAGGAGAGAGCCCTAAGGGCTTCTTGAATCTAAACGAGGTGATGCCTTCAATGACAAACAACAACAAAACCATACATTTCAATCACTGAATCAGGAAGGGAGGTCTAGATAGTTCCTGAACAGAGGTGACAGAATAGGCATAACCAACGTGGACAGTGGTAGAGAGGTAAATAACATGCCCAGTGGTAAGTGGCATGCACAGAGGTGGAGGGTAACTGGAATGTCCAGAGGTGGAGGGTAACTGGCATGCACAGAGGTGGAGGGTAACTGGCATGACCAGAGGTGGAGGGTAACTGGCATGCACAGAGGTGGAGGGTAACTGGCATGACCAGTGGTGGAGGGTAACTGCTGTGTGCAGTAATAGAGGGGTAATCGGCGTGCCTTTACCCACAGCAGGGCTCAGTATCTAACAGAACATGCTTAAAGGTCTAAGAAGCATCCCCATGAGATCTCTAATGCTCCCCACTGCTGGATCTCTCCAGTCACACATTTCCAGTATCCCCAATCTAACCTACGCTCTTCAGCCTAAGCAATGCTGCCCCATCCTTTAGAAGAGTCTGGGGCCAGTGCTGTCAATCCCAGCCGTTCCAAACCATCATGCTAGCAGAATATGGGGTGCAGTGTTAGGACCCAGGAGCCAGGCTTTCCAGGTCAATGCCAATAGCTGCTGTTTTGCTAGCTATGTGACCTTGGGGGAGATAGTAAGCTCTCAGGGGCTAATTTCCTCACCAGTAAAATGAGCCTGGAATGGCCCTAGGGAAGCACAGGGCTCCCTGAGTAAAAGCTACAAGCCACTTAGAACTGGGCCTGACTGGAGCATCGCCCTTTTGCTTCGACCATCCTTAGGACCCAGAGTGGCCCTGGCAGCATGTCCAGAAGGCAGCAGGGCCCTGTCATTTCCAGCAGTGAGACTTGTCATTCCCAGCCTGGAAGCTTAATTCCTAAGCAGGTCTGTCACTGCCTAGAGCTCCAACTCAGGATTACTGGACACCTGGCCAGCGGCTGCTGGGCCACAGGATTCTCTTGTGTTCTCTTCCCTGTAGGGAGGCTCTGAGCTACTCGGAACCCATGTACTGTTCTTTTTAAGCACTTGCCCCTCTCCCAAACCCTCCACTAGCTGTGGGCTGGGATAACACACAGGGTATGGTGTCCTGGGCATGACTAGGCACATGGAACACAGTGTAGGCCTGCCCTGCCACATGGACCCTGGCACCTGCTACAGCCTAAGAGCTTTCTCCACAGCCCCTCTCAGGAAGTCCCTTCTTTAACACCCTTCTGTGGGTCACCAACACTGGCCTCAGACTGGGCTGTGTCCACTCCGAGATGTCCTGTGCTCAGAGTGCCCTCTCAATAACATGGCCACAGCTGCCTGGCTTACCGTAGGATGCCAGAACCTATCAGGGAGCTCATTTAGGAAAGTTCCCTTCAGAGTCTGTTGACAGAACAAACGATAGTCACGCTGTCCTCTGGTGGTCCACACTCCTAGAACCATCTCCTCCCTGCTTGGCCTTCCTTTCTGTTACAATGAGTTACAACTCACCAAGCATGCCATCAAACCTGGCCTACCCTGGCTACTGTTCACCTCTGACCTTGTCCTTGGCCCCCCATCCCATCCTAGAACCACAGTCTACCCCACCTCACGCAGAGCTGGAGAGTAAGAATGGCAGAGATGAGACATTACTGCCGTCACCTCTGCCACTGGCTCCATTTCACAGCTAAGGCCATGAGCACCCAAGTAGAAACACTTGGCTCCCTTGGAGCTCGCAACCTCATCACCTCCAGTCCCAGAAGCCACTGTCTCATGACACAGTACAAGGAAAGGGTGCTCCACACTGGGTTCCTCACGGACCCCCAAAACAACCACTGCTTCCAGCCTGCGCACTTTTGTGCTTCCCATTTCTCTGCAGAACTCTCCTCTGACTACTAATAACATATCTCACACGTATATAACACATGAGTTATCCACAACTCACACGTTTGCTCAACTACCACTCACCTCCTCCAGGAGCCCTCCTCAGATTTCTCCCAGGTCTCACCTGTGTTCCCTGACCTGCTTCCTGCTCTGCCCAATGAGCTAAGTCAAGAGGGCCAGGTCTGAGCCCTGCCTTCATTCACCACATCCTGCTCCATCACAGCCTCCGTGAGAGCCTAGTTCTCAGCACGAGGCTCTTTCCAAAGTCTCTAAATACAGGTGTGGCTCCCACACACCCTGACATCCAGGGTGATGGCCAGGAATGAAGAAATGCTACCTCCTACCTCTCCAGCCAGGCCTCCAGAAGGAGCCTGTGGTGCAGTTCTCAAATAGTAGGAGACACACATGTCAGAAAACTGTCCATAGTAAGTTCAAAAATCCAAATAAAGATGGATGGTTTGCTGGAGTCTCATTACTACCAGAGTGTCTCCTAGGAAAGAGGAAACACTTCTCTTTCTCTCTCTCTCTCTCTCTCTCTCTCTCTCTCTCTCTCTCTCTCTCACACACACACACACACACACACACACACACACACACACACACAGTGTATGTGCAATAGGAGGAACAAGGGAACACAGTATTCCAACAGACTCGTGGTCTGAACCAGGGTGATAAGCATGGACAGGCACAGGGGACTTCCTGTCAATCATTTCCTCACCCTCAAGTGCTCACCAAGTCCCAGGTGCAATGGGACAATGTTCAAGCATGCCACATCCAAAGTTTTGCATGATGCCCACAACCAGGGTCATAGCATCTTCACGGGTCTCTGTTCCCATGTGACAAGTGGCAAAAATAACCTACCCCAAGTTTCTCCAAAGAGACTCTGCCACTGTCGTGGAAGGCAGCAAGGGGTACAAAGCTATTTTTAGGTCTCTACAGGGTCATTAGATGCTCTGTGTGCCCCCCCATATTTGCAGACCCAGTGTCTTCAACAACTCCCCCACAGAAATATGCATTTGCCACTGTAGTTCCTCAAGAAACCAGGCAGTCTAGGATGCCCCACCACCAGAAAAAAAAAAAATAAAGAAGCCTTGGACCTGAGTGCCACCATGTTCTCCATGGCTACACTCAACAGGAGCCTAGTGGGAGAGGAAAGAAAGTTGAGAAGCAAGCTTGGACCCATACTGAAACATCTTCAGGGCATCTGAAGTTATGTTTCCCCCTTCTCCTAACTGAGATGGTCTGTTCTTAAGGTGTTTGATGATAAGGTAGAGGGGAAATCAAGACAGAGAAGGGGGTTATGGGGACCTGAATCCCAACTCTCACTCACTGAAAATAAGACAGTCCCTGGGAAACCAGCAAAGGCCCAGTGATCTGACATCACAGCCTTCGCAGGATGCTTCTCCTTTAGAACATGACATGCTGGGGGGGTCCCCAGCTGGCAGTTCCCAGTGTATTTTTGAGCCTCAGCTTTCCAGACTCTATGATGGAGACAAGTTGAGGCAAAGACTGCCATGAAGGCATTTGCCCACCCAGAAACCATTCCATTACAAGAAATGAACCAGCCCAGACTGCAAAGGAGAAAGACACCGAGAAGCAGCTAGAACAGGGAGAGAATTTAGCGAAGGGAAGTGGGAAATCTGAGAATGCAAATACCCACTTAGATTTTTCCCAAAGAATAGGGAATGCTTTAGCAGGGCTCAGAACAAGGCTTCCTCTTCAGAGTATTAACAATTTGTATTTTCCACTATCCATCTTCCTCACTGTCTTTTGCAGGGAGGGAGAGTTCTATAAATATTTTTTTAAGAAAGACTGAATTTTGATGAACTCAGCTAAGCGAGTGTTTTGCATATGAATGGGATCTGATTAGCTGGCACTTTCCTACACAGAATGTGCTGCAACTTCACGCTTCCCAGAGAGTTAAAAAGTTGAAGCGGCCACACTGATACGCTCTTCTAATAAAAAAAATCACGCAGCATTTATTATTGATGTTCAGCCCTGATAAATACCCTCACTTAAAATTCTTCACTCCCAAGAACCCTCTGGGATAATTTCTCAAGATAACCGAAAAGGAACACTTCAGCCGGCCCTTCACCAGGGTCCAGGTAATCCTGGTCATGCCAGAGGAATAGGGAGCCAGATGAACTGCGGTGGCAGGCTGAAGTACTGCCCAACAGTGCTGGCCACCCCCAGAGGAACCTCTTCCTTCAGGTGCGAAGGGAGCTGCCCTCTGAGGGTGCGAACTCCTGAGGCGATGGACAGGAAGTACGGAGCCGGGTTCTATACACTGGAGGCACCTGCTACATAACATCAGTCAGTGCCCGCTGCCATGCTGCAGTATGGATGCCATCCCTGCCAAGTTAACAGGATCTGTTAGTATCCCTCCTGGATGCCTTGACAAATGGGCTTCTCCATGCACCCACTCCTCCTGCCCCCAGTCAGGGGTGCTATGTTCTAGAGGTACTCTCAGTTTACAATCAATGTCCCTTGGGGTTAGGTATATAGAAGCTATCCCCTCTGACTTTGTTTCAAGTCCCCAGACCAAGACAAGATAGACTTACAAGACACTGCCTCCCGGCTTGGCTCTTTCTCCTCTGAATTGCTTTCCCCATCAACTGCATACCCATCCCCCATCACGGACCCAAGGCTCAGCTTTTGTGTGCCAGGCCCTCTACTTCCCCTCCCAATGCTCAGGAAGGCTGGCAGTTATGAACAACACCGCCAACATCTGCTTGTCCTCCAATCCTGCAGCAATGGGAACATCAGACATGAGAGATGATAGAAGGCCAGCCAGAGCCCTTGGGGGCGTCTCTCTGCCTCCATTCCTGCCTAGGATGGCAAGACTGGCTGTTGTACAATAAGCTCCCTTTGCCTCTCCAGGACCAGGATTGGGGACAGCTCCCCAGCTGAAGGCCCCAAGGCACTCCACCTGTCTTAGATGATTTCCTTGCCTTTGCCCTTCAAGTTCTTTTAAAGACCCAGTTCAGTCTGTTTCTTGCCAGACCTTGACTGTCACAGAAAGAATGTTCTGCCCTGTCCACCAATACCCTCCTCAGTACAAAATGGTGATGACATCAACACCAACTGACTTAGAAGGTCCTTCTGTTCTTGATCCCTACTGATAGCCACAGAACAGAGCTCCCCCCACTTCACACAGGACCCCCTGCCCGGGGGGGGCATAAGAATAAGAGCTAAATAAAGATATCAGTTTTCCCCAAATCCCCATGTGTGCTTCCAGGTGCATGAAAGAGCCAAAAGACCCTCACTGTGGGCTCCTTAGTAACGAAAACATTAGGAAGACACGGTGTGAAGAAATAGATTAAAATTTCATGCATTTAGCTTCAGAAATTTATCAAAAAAAAAGTTTCCTGGAAGAAAAAAAAGAAAATCCCTTTCTTCAAACAACATCAAGCCTTGGCCCAAGACCTTCTTGGGCTGTTGCTACAGTATAAATCTTTAATTTCATTTACTGTCCTGGTCCTCTGACCCCAGCAACGCTCCATCAATATTTAGGCAGTCAACACCAGGCTTGTTTTCCACTTTGGAGTGCTAATGATGGGGATGGGAAGATGAGAAAATGTACTCCGTGGTTGTACCAGCTCATGGCCAATCAGCAAAATACGAGAGTTCTGGAGACCCAGGGAGCCTTGAGCTTCCTTAATGAGCCCAGATGCCGTTCACTGAAATACAATGTTCACCACCTGCAGGGGCCTTGATGGTGCAACTGGATCAATAGTGGGGGAGGAGCTCTGAAGGAGGGAGGCAGGTGGAAAGGACAGTCCCAGGGACAGGCATGCAAGTGGATTGTTTTCCCAGAAGCTCCAGAACTAAGATGGTGAGGGCAGGAGCCAGCCCCTCAGCCTTCCTACTCCCCCACCCCGTCGTTCTCCCCAACCTTGCCCATATTTCACAGAGAGAGAGATAAATACCCCTTCTCCCAAAAGACCCAGTGCCAACTTCCATGCCTTTCACCTCCAAACCAAATGCTATTGGAAGCTCACCTGTATGGCTGACACCTTGCCGAGAGGCATCTCTGAACTCCTGCCCTGGGGTGACTGCACTGTAACCCTTGTAGCCTGAACTAGAGGCATGGTGCTCCGGATAAAGGTAGCCATAGCTACCAGCTGTGACTCCAGCAAGGTTTCTGTGAGGAGACATTCACTCATACTGCACATATACACAGGCATGTAAACCTCTCCATCCAGTTTCAGAATCATTTCATTCCCCCACAAAGTTCCCTCCCGCCTGTCTCATCAGCCCCTGCTTCCATCTCCAGCTCCAGGCAACCACTAATCCGCTTCCTGTCTCTATGGTTTTGCCTTTTCTGGAAATTTTCACATAAATGGAATAATACGATAGATACATAAGCCTTTGTGTCTCACTTCTTTCACTTAGAATGTTTCTGAGGTTCGCCCCATTTTAAGGCCACATGTTTCATTCTGTCTGGTTTCTGAGTAGTATTCCATGGAATTGACACAGAGCTGTGCTTATCTGTTCACCTCATACAGACACTGGGCGTAGCCAGGTAGGGCTGTCATAAGCTGTCTCGAGCATCAACAGGCAAGGCACAGGTCCATAGCTGCTTCTCTCACAGACTCCTAGAGGTGGACCTGCAGAGTAACATGGTTAAAGTGTCTACTTGCTTAAGGGGCAATCAAGCTCTTTCCCACAGTACCTGCACCATTTCACATTCCCACCAGTAGTGAACAGGTTCTAGTCGCCCATGTCCTCTAAACAGGTGGTACTGTCTTGTTTATGATGTCTGTGCCAGTGGTATGCAGAGGTGTCAGCTGACTTGCCCATCCCTAATTGACAATGATGCTGAGTTTTCCATGTCTTTACTTGACGTGTGTGTGTGTGTGTGTGTGTGTGTGTGTGTGTGTGTGTTTGAGTGTACAGAGAGAGACAAGGTAGAGAGGGATCTACCTATGCCCATTTTGTACTGGGTGGTTTGCTTTATTATTGAGTTATAAGATTTAGCTATGTTTCAGATATATGATTCCATTATCAGATATGAGACTTGCAAATATTTTCTCTGAGGCAATATTTCAACTTTTATTTCTTTTGCTTACAAATGGAGCTCGTCATAACACCTCATGGTGAAGAGCAGTCTGGTCACATAGGCCTTCTTAAAATGCAGCTGCAGCTACTGGATTGCCATCCCCACCTTGGCTCTGTAACCTTTGCCTTTAGCCTGAACACTAGTGCAGGTATGGTACAGAGGAGGACAGGTGCCAGCATGGTCCTCAGTCACCCCAGAGTACCCTGCATGTTCACAGCAACCCTGGGTCTTAATCAGAAGAATCAGAGGGAATGCCCAAGGGAGACACCAAGGAAACAGCACCAAGACAATAGGTGTTCTGGTAGAGGAGACATCAGGAGTACAGAAACTCAATGTGGAACACATTTTGGAAGCCCGAGAAAGCTGCTCACCTAACCCAGCTAGCAGGGTCACAGAAGGGGTCGCAACTTGATGGTGCTGTGGAGGCCTAGAAAGACCAACACTGCTGGGACACACCCACTGGGAAAATAAAGCATCAAGATATTCATGAAAAATATTTAATACTATGTAACGGCAAGATGGCACCGCTCTCTGTCTGTCCTTTCCTCGGAGACCAGCAATCACGGAGATTTCTGAGTCACAGGCTGCATCATGGACACAGTCCATCCCATCACTACAATCCCATGATGAAGCAAGATCATCTCGTGTTCAGGGATGAACTGTGCTCTCTCCCTGAGAAAACACTCATTAGAGCCCTAACACTCTATCTCTGAATGTGACTGCAGGGGGATTTTGTCAGGCAGATCAGGTTAAAATGAGGTCATGGGGGGAGGGGCACTAAGTCAAGATGAGGGGAATCATTTGAACACAGAAACACACAGAGGACTGACCAGAGGACTGACCAAGTGAAAACTTGGTGAGAGGTCACCACCCCCAGCCAAGAACAGCCCTAAGAAAACCAGCCTCGCTGATGATATATTGCTCTTGAACTTCTGGCCCCCTAGGATGAAGAGACACTAAATGTCTGCCACCTACCACCCAGTCTGTGATGCTTGGTTATAGAAGCCCTGGGAAATAAATTTATCCAAGTCACACATAAGGAAACTGAGGCTCAGACAGAAATACTGTGGTTGGAACTCACAGGTCTTTGGCTTCCGTCCAGTGTACCTCACCTCACTCGGCACACAACACTGTTGGGACACGAACCTCCTGAAGGCTGGGACCTTACCTATGCTAGGCACACCAAGGCTCTGGGATCATTGAAGATTAAAACTGGAGTGCCTCCTCCCTTTTACCAATACTCTGCTGATGTCCCCCAACAGACTCAGACTCGGGTACCAGAGGAAAACAAAGAGGCAGAGGCAGGGCAATGAGGAGCTGAAAACAGACTCCCAGAAGGAAAAACATGCCCTAGGGCCTGCCTCCCACTTTAAAGCCTGAAAAGCACAAAGTGGTTGTGCCCCAGAGGAGAAAAACCACTGCCCATTCGTGGACCGTGATACCCAGGTAGAGTCCCCACAGCAGCCACTGTGCCATGAAGGTGTCTCCACACATTCTGGTGCCTGAGGGGCTCTCATGTCAGCTCTAGGCCTTATGGGATCAGGTTCCCCAGCTGCCAGCATGGAGCCACTGCAGATACACCAGGGTAAATACAGGGAAAGCACTATTCAGAGAGAGCACAAGACAACTTGTTGATATCTCACCTGAGGCCTGCCACATCCCTGCCCTCTACAGGCAACAAGATGGGAACCTAGACCAGCATCCAGGACCCAGATGTAACAGTGACAGAAGGGATTCCTGCAAGGCTGCCCACTGCAGATACAGTGGTAAATACAGGGAAAGCACTACTCAGAGGGAGCACCAAGACAGCTTGTTGATATCTCGCCTGAGGCCTGCCACATCCCTGCCCTCTACAGGCAACAGGACCCAGATGTAACAGTGACAGAAGGGATTCCTGCAAGGCTGCCCACTGTAAGATACAGTTGGATGTTCTTTCCAGGAGTACCTCCAAATTCACTTACCAGACTGAGTCAGGACCCCTCAGAAGTGCCCACCTGTCTCTCCACCAAGGTTCACAAGAAGTCTGACACTGAGCCCATGCTCAGGACCAAGGCCCTGTTGTCCACAAGATAAGCCATCAGCCATACCTGCACCACGGTGGACCCTGAACTCCCCCTCATCTTCATCTCTTGGCGGGCGTGCTGTTCCTGGAGCTTTCCCAGCCACTCTCCCTGGGGAGCATCCCTTGCCATGGCGCTTTGCTAACCTAGCCTCTATCCCAGCCCCTCTTGGAGTCAGTTCTGCCCTGTGTCTAATCTCAAACAGCAAAACCCCTTCTGTCCTAGCAGCCTAAACAGTGAGAGACCCTTCAACACCTCCGATGGCCTAGACACAAGCACAGCCCTCTGGCACCAATCCTGCTAGAAAAAGACCATCATCAGTCTACAGAACTTCCCGGCCTCGGCCAGCACAGAGATTCTCCCCCTCCATGGGGATCTCTCTGACCATGGAGGGAGCTAGTTATCACTGACTTCATCCCGGACAGAGTGTGCGTAGTCATTTCCACATTTTTGTCAAATTAATTGTGGCAATATCAATAGATCTTTAATTTTCTCATCAGCAAATAATGGGAGTGAGTCTTGATGCCACAAGACAATTCATTAGTTTTAAGTGCTCAAGGACAAGTTCCTATGCAAAGTCCCCCTGGGACAAATTCCCAACTGCTGCCTCTGGGAGGCCTTTGCCAGCAGGAGCTTGGGGGCAACTGGCTCGCCCCCAACAAGATTTGCTGGACTTAGCAGATACTGAAGAGGAACACCCTGCCTGCCAATGCTTATTCTGGATGTCTGGACAGTCCCCACCCTCACGAGGTGACATCCATTTTCACTGAGCACCTACTATGTGTCAGCCCTGTACCAGGTCTTGGTTGAGTCTGATAGAAACTGCGTATCTTCCTGGAGGGGCCTAAGGTCTACTAAATCCTGAAGGCTAGGCTGCATTCACCAAGGTCAGAACAGGGTTAAGAGCTCCAGGCAAAAAGAATAGGCATACAAAGATCTGGAGACAAGAAGACAATGACAGTCCAAAGAAATTACACTTTGGATCATGGACTGTTTTACATGAAAGGCTCAGATTGATAACTACAGCTGGCAACAATTAACTAGAATTTTCAACATAGCTACTTGAGAAAAAAAATGGAATGTGCCCTGCACAAAGAGACGATAAATACTTGAAGTGATGGGTATGCCATTTACCCCAATCTGATCATTACACATTGTCCACATGTGTTGAAATGTTACAGCATACCCAGTTATTATGATTTGCCATGCACATGGCCTCCTGAGCTGGGTTCTTGCTTTGTCAGTTGCATTATAATTGTCAACTTGCATAAGCCCTCTAGGAGGGCCTGGTCAGGGCAAGGCTTCCCCTAGGGCACCAGTGGGGAGCTATCACCACCACCCTTCTACCCTCCTGGATCTCCCATGCTCAGTTGACAGCTGGTAGACTCTTGGAAAATGGTTGGACCTGAAGGACCTGACTTCAGGAATGGATTAGTCTATTCATGGGTTCATAACATGACTGATAGGTAATAACAAAGTTAGAAGGTGAAGCCTGGAGAGATGAAGGAGGCCACTAAGGTATGTAACAAAGGGTACGTCTTGTCTTCTGTCCCTTCCTGTTTCTGCTTTTCTGTGTAGTATGAGGTGAAAAGAATGTGTCCATATTGGGTTTCAAATATGGACAAGTCCAACAGAACCACCATATACAGGCTGCCCATGCATGCTTCAGCATTGCCAGGGCGTACATTTCATGAGGTAAGTGCCTTTTCTGTCTGGTTCCATTACCCTGTCCTACAGACATGAGAACAAAGGATAACCTAAATAAACAATTCTCCCTTTGAAGTTGTTTTTCTCAGCTATTTATCCTAGTAATATCAAACAGACTACACACCTATAAATATATGCAATTAATATGTGTCAATTAGAAATGAAAATGCATTAATAAATAAACCAAGGACCTGTCTACTTACAAGGGCAAAGATCCTCCAATGATGCTGAGAAGGGCATGGGGACTGGGGCTAGGGTGGCAGGGAGAGTACCTCTCCACCCAAACCATGGTTGCTAGGGGCCTTGGGCTTGTGGACTGTGGGAGATCCAGTAGGGTAGAAGGGTGGTGGTGATAGCTCCCCACTGGTGCCCTAGGGGAAGCCTTGCCCTGACCAGGCCCTCCTAGAGGGCTTATGCAAGTTGACAATTATAATGCAACTGACAAAGCAAGAACCCAGCTCAGGAGGCCATGTGCATGGCAAATCTAAAATACTTCTTTCTATATGCCAGTCCCCAGACATCAGCACCAGCCGCCTTTCCCCACCCTTCCTATGTGGGCTAGTTTTATGTCAACATGACATAAGCTAGAGTCATGGGAGAGGAGGGAACCTCAATTAAGAAAACACCTCCATAATATCAGGTTGTAGGTAAGCCTATCGGACATTTTCTTAATTAGTGATTGGTGTGCAAATGTCCAGAACATTGTGGGTAGGGCCACCCCTGGGCCGGTGGTCCTGGGTTCTATAAGGAAATGGGCTGAACAAGCCATGATGAGAAAACCAGTAAGTAGCATTCCTCCATGGTCTCTGCATCAGCTCCTGCCTCCAGACTCCTGCCCTGTTTGAGTTTCCACCCTAACTTCCTTTGAAGATGAACAGTGATGCAGAAGCATGAGCCAAATAAACCCGCTCCTCCCCAGGTGGCTTTTGTTGTGATGTTTCATCACAGCAGTAGTAAGCCTAACCAGGGCATGCCCCAATAATCAAAGTACTCAGACACCAATCTAGATGCTTCCCTCTGATTTCACACCATTCTTGCAAGCAGCAGCATCAGTATGCTGGTGAAGACACTCAGACACACAAGGGTAACTTGCCCACAGGCACAGTAACAAGTAGCAGGGAGGAATCTGTTGCTAAGCACTGATGGACACCGCCTCTCCACCAGCCTCTCACCCAGGCCCCTTTCACAGGCTGCCTGGGTCTGGATCAAGTTCCCTGTACTAAGTCTCTTCATGTGTAAGAGCACTCACTTCCCAGGGCTGGGGAGATCCAGGGACAGTGATCAGTACACAATATGAGCAACCTGGGCTCATCGCGCAGCTGCCACTCTTCCTGTGACACTGCTGCTGCTGTTGAATTCTAGCAAAGAACCTGGTCCAGGCAAGCAACCCACCCTCTATGTTTCTCCGCCCCCACTGCCAAGAACCTCTCACATAATATGAGGCCTTTATTTTTTTTCTCTAATGTCCTTTTTTAAATTTTTTATTGAATTTCATTGAGCTCTACATTTTTCTCTGCCCCCCCCTCTGCCTCTCCACCTCTCCACCTCCTGGTTCAACCCTCTCCCAAGGTCCCCATGCTCCCATTTTACTCAAGAGATCTTTTCTTTTTCTACTTCCCATGTAGATTATATCCATGTATGTCTCTCTTAGAGTCCTCATTGTTGTCTATGTTCTCTGGGATTGTGATTTGTAGGCTGGTTTTCTTTGCTTTATGTTTAAAAACCACTTATGAATGAGTACATATGATAATTGTCTTTCTGGATCTGAGTTACCTCACTTAAAATGATGTTTTTAAGCTCCATTCATTTGCCTGCAAATTTCAAGGTGTCGTGGGTTTTTTTTTCTGCTCTGTAGTACTCCATTGTGTAAATGTACCACATTTTCCTTATCTATTCTTCAATCGAGGGACACCTCATGGAAGAGAAAGTGGGAAGTATACTTGAACGCATTGGCACAGGAGACCACTTCCTAATATAACCCCAGTAGCACAGACACTGAGAGAAACAATTAATAAATGGGACCTCCTGAAACTGAAAAACTTCTGTAAAGCAAAGGACACGGTCAACAAGACATATGACAGCCTACAGAATGGGAAAAGATCTTCACTAACCCCACATCAGACAGAGGGCTGATCTCCAAAATATACAAAGAACTCAAGAAATTGGTCATCAAAAGAACAAATAATCCAATAAAAAAAATGGAGTACAGACCTAAACAGAGAACTCTCAACAGAGGAATCTAAAATGGCTGAAAGACACTAAAGGAAATGTTCAACATCCTAGTCATCAGAGAAATGCAAATCAAAACAACTCTGATATTCCATCTTACACCTGTAAGAATGGCCAAGATCAAAAACACTGATGACAACTTATGCTAGAGAGGTTGTGGGGGAAAGGGAACACTTCTGCATTGCTGGTGGAAGTGCAAGCTGGTACAACCCCTTTGGATGTCAGTGTGGCGATTTCTCAGAAAATTAGGAAACAACCTTTCTCAAGACCCAGTAATACCACTTTTGGGTATATATCCAAAGGATGCTCAATTGTGCCACAAGGACATGTGCTCAACTATGTTCATAGCAGCTTTGTTTGTCAGAGCCAGAACCTGGAAACAACCTAGAGGCCTTTATTCTTATTAGTAGACAGAAACACACTTTACTTATTTATGTCTTTTTATTTGTAATTGACACATAGTAATTGATATTGGTGTGCAATGTTACCAGGCCTGGTTGGTCTCTTCTGAAGGAGGCCTGGATGGGCCAGGGTTCCTTTAGCTAGTGCTGAGTGCTCAATTAGTCTTAACCTTTACCACAGCTAGGCCTGAGGATTTCACCAATGCCAGACTTGCCACCTTTCTGCTTCATCTACCGAGCCCATAGCTACTCAGCTGGAGATCCTGCATGTCAGCTACCAACAGGCATTCAGCCCTGGCTACCAGCCTGTGAGCCCCCCAGTTAACATGTGGGGAAGTTGAGGTTCAGAGTAGCTTGACAAAGACAGCAATGAGGAACAGCCTGCTCCCCACCAGGCCCAAGAGGAAACAACTTCATGTCTCTTAACTTTCCAAAAGAGCCTCTGGGCTAGGACTACTACTGCCAATTCAGGTGAGGAAATCAAACATGCCGAACTACTTATTAGCAGAGGCAGGATTCACACCTGCTGGTCATATTTGGGTCACCTTCTGTCTGCTGCAGTCCCAGGACAGAAAGGACAGATGTCCGACTGACTCTTTGGGAGATTCAATCCAGTCTTCCACAAGGCTCACCGCCATCCTTCCACACATACCTGAATACAGGTATGCACAGATACGCCTATCTGTTACACATGAACACATATGCACACATATGCTTGTATGCATCCATGTTCCTGCATGTATGCACATACATATGTGCACAAGAGTGAGCACACCTATCCTCATCTCTCTTTCCAAGCTGTGTGGGTTGATAGTAGGGCCTGGAACTACACTGACACGAAGATCAGTGAAGTCAAGTTGGTGGGAGTGGCATGTGGACAGAGTGCAGCTGGGTATCCTGGGCTGTGCAAGTGCCCAGCAGATCCAAGGTCTCCCAGTCACCCATCTAAGAGGTACAGAACAGGAACCCTTGTGGGTAAGAGACACATGGACATCCTTTGTCTGCTACAGATTAAAGCAAGGATAATATCCACCGTCGAGGAATCAGATTGGATACAGCTTAAAGCCTGCTCAACATCGCACTATCATGCTAAGCAGTACACCAGCAAGGGGGCAGTTTCCTCCCTCCTTAATCATGCCCAGCAACAGGAGCACAGCCAACCCAGCCACCACCAGCTCTGGCAGGAAATGGGATAGGCTGAGGGGCCCTAATCCCCGCTGCCCTGGACAGACAGACGGACAGACACATGGCAGTCACAGCTACATCTCTTGTCCTGTCGATCCCGAGAAGCAGTCACATGAGATGCTGTTTCAAGACAATATTTTTGAGAATCTGAGCTGAGATAGTACTCGAAGTATCCTCAGAGCTGTAAATTATGTGGGTTGAACTAATGAGCTATATATGTATCTTTCATCCCCTAATTAACTGTGGTTTAATGAATTTCTCAGCACATTGCTGCCAGATAGTCTTTCAGCCCAAAAGATTTTCTTCCCCTCCATTGCAGGTAAATATTTAAAGATCCCAAATTAAAGGGAGCACCAGGGCCCAAAATTGGAGCCTTGATGCTACCCAGAGTAATTAGACCCCTGTCGCATTGATTCAGTGTTTCCATTTTTCCTCTCCCCACCCACCCAAGGAGATGGCAGGGGACCGCAGGCATTAGAAACCTGATCTGGCGTGAAGCCTTGGGCTTGCTTTCCTGTCAGGCCTGTGCCCAGCTCCACTAGCTGGCGGTCCTTCTCCTGCCTATAACCCCGGGGGAGAGAACAAGAAACATTATTCTACTTGCTGGTCCCAAGTTGGCACCAAGAATGTTTAAGACAAGGGGAGCCAGAGACAACCTAGTGCCCAGGGCTCTGGTAAAGTGAGAATGTTGCTCATGAACAGCCCAGCTTCTGCCCTACCCAAGCAGGTAGGTGAGGACCATTCTCCTCTCAGGTCAGCTAGCATCAAGGCTTATTAGTATTAGCATAGTCTTCACTATCATTAGCTTTACTCTATAATACCTAGTTAACCTATATGTGATGCTTAGGGCCCCTTCCTTTAGGTGGCCTCTGCAGAACAGAAAAACCTTAACCTAAAAGGCCCATCTCTCAACAGTGAACAGAAAAACCTTAATCTAAAAGATCCAATCCCCCCTCTCCAACGGTGAACAGAAAGGCCTTAACCTAAAAGATAAATCCCCCAATGGTGTTGTCCCAAGTGATGAGTGAGTATTGCCCATGGTCCTTGAAGTACAATGGGTAAACATTGTACTTCACCCATCTTTCCCCTTTCTCACATGACGCTGGGAAAGGTTCCTGTACCATAAAGACACAATTAGGTATTAGTGGGAAGTGTTAGGCAAAGCATCCCGTGGAGGGGGAGGCCAATAAACTAGTCATGGTCCTCGTTCTAATCTCATCACTGCATATTATTGAAGTAAGAGTTGGAGCATCCATTAATTGATCAACAAAAGCTTTGCTACGCCATAGAGGGGAAGGTAAATCAGAGTACAGAATTAGCCAAAAGAGGAGCGAGAGTTCTAGGGTCTGAGACAAGCTAGGGACAAGGAGGAACACAGGAGTTCAAAGAGACTTCTCATCTCTGCCCTCCTCAGCGAACCATAGGGCAGAAACATAATGCCTCTAGACTCTAATAACCAGAGTCTGAACCACCCCAGGGCCTCTCTAGCCAGGGCTTGGAGGCAGCCTAGAAGGTGAGGCAGGGTCTGCCCCACCACTCCCTTTACCCTCTGGTCACAGGAAGCCATGCCATCCTAGGATACCTGAGAAGTCACAGCCCTCCTAGGCTCCCTGGGGGCCTGGCGTGGAGGCCTCACCTTGCTTGTCCTGTCACAGCTGCTCTCTAGTTTTACCAATGATATGTCTAGTGCCTGAGACAAGCCCAACCCAAGGGAAACAAGCAAGAAGAGCTCCTGACAGCGGCTTCAGCTGGCATTCAGCTGCCATAACCCTAACAGAGCAGCTCATGGTACAGGGGAGCATGGCTCTGAAAGAAGTCCGAGGGTTTTCACAGCTACAGGAGTCTTGGATGCATCTCCTCCAGCAACACTCACCTCTGCTATCAGTCTGGCACCTGCTCACATCAGCTCCTGATTCCTCTAGGCCCNTCTCTCTCTCTCTCTCTCTCTCTCTCTCTCTCTCTCTCTCTCTCTCTCTCTCTCTCTCTCTTCCTCTCTGAGTAGCCTATGTAAAAACATCACCTTGTCCAATGACATACCCTGAACACTTATTCCAGGCCTAGTGCCCTTGCTACAGCAAAGCCATATTCCATACAAGGCCTCTACCCACCAGCCCTAGCTCCTACCTGTACCTACATGCCAGATCACACCACCTTCAAAAACAATCACTGTAAGTCCTTCTATCTCCTCTACACTACAGTCACCTCTGCAACTAACGATGGCTCTCATTCATTTTCAGGTCCCTGGTATCTGGTATGATTCTTGGACTATTACAGGAATCACAAAGTACTTGATGGACCAATGACTAGATGGAATAATGGTCAGATGGATGAAAAAACACATGGAAGGATGGATGGACTAGATGGGTCAAAAGATGGATGGACAGATAGACATGTAAGTAGACAGATGATGGTGGATTGGTGTGAGAACGGTACAGGGTTTAGTAGAGGGATAAGTAGGTAGATGGGTGAGTAAATGGATGGATGGATGATGGAGGCATAGATGGTAGGTAAATAGATGGATAAACTTTCAATCTATCCACAAAAGAGAATAAAACAATACCATGAGATGTTAAGTTTGGTTTCGCACTATCTCCAAGGATAGCAGGGCAAAGAAAAGGTCTTCTGAGGCTTCTGATAAGAAGCTGTGAATGGCAAACCTGGCCCTATGAGTCTCTAGGGTATGGCCCACCTCTAAATATCTCTTTGAAGCACTGAGTCAGACATTGAGAGGAAAAGGCGATTAGGGAGTGAGAGAACAAGTTGCACTAGGCAGGAGAAAGAGAACATGGGTGGGGGTCTCCAAAGGCCTCAGGAAGGGTGACTCTCGAGTGGTGGGCCAAAGTGCCCCTCAAGAGGCATATCACTGTGCTCAGTCCAAGCACAACAAAAGGACCAGCTGGAGTCCATTAATAAAGGCCTTCTGTATAGCAAGTATTGGTCGGTTGGTTGGTCTCCAGGTATTCCAGATAGTCTGGAATGTGGTGCTGATAACCAAACCTTCCCCACTCCCTCCAAAGATGAGAAATCCACATGTTCCTCCCTGGAAGGAAACCCCAATGGGACTGGGAACTTGAGAGCACTGTCCAGGAACATAGACCAGGTCACCCTGAACTTGGCAGAGGAAAGAAGTGAAAATTGATGGGGGAAACTGATAGACAGGGCTGGAGCCCCTCCTTTGAGTGGGGGGCTCTAGGGCCTCAAAGATCTGGCTTCAATCTAGACTCCATTTCTGGACCCAGAAAAATTGATCCTTGCATCTGGGGATCAAGTAAAGGGGGCTACCCATCACTAGAAAATGGCTGTCCTTATTTATAAAATATGCCCAATAAGTCACAAGCCATAGCTGCACAGCCAGCAGCTGTCACAGACAATGGCTTCAAATGACTATGGCACCATCTGATAAGGAGTTCCTGCCATCATCCAGTCACCTTCGCCCCACCCCCTGAAGTAGGCTGAGGGCTGCCTGGGCACAGTCCTAGTTCACAGAACACCTAGTTTACAGAGGGGCACAGGTCATCCCAGAAAAGCCCAGCAGTGACCAGCTCTGAGCCAGACAGAAGCATGTTTAAACTGTAGGCATCCTGTTGCTCAGGTGTGGGGATGTCTGTGCTCCCTGGCACAGGAGCTCCTCCGCCAAAGCTCTGTGACTTTAGAATTTGTCTGTCAACTATCGGCAGGTGTCACAGCACTAACCAGAGCTAAGCAGGCCCTTCATAGCCTGGATACTTTCGTGGCCACTCAAGGGCATCACCAGAACCAGGGAAACATGCCCAGAGCAAGACACCAGCATTGTAAGGCATTGTTTCCTGTCATCCTTATTACCCCCTCCAGAGAGTGTGGTTGTCAGTTTGCCTGTCCTCATTTTATACATGAGGAAACTGAGGCTCTGACCATACCTGAAATCATCTAGTGATAAGAAGCAAAGCCAGCCTGGACGCAGCTCCAGCTGAACCCAGGGCCTTCTGAGACTCTTCCTGCCCCTGGGACCTCTGAAGCAAGCAGGGCAGTAACAGACCTCTCTCCTACTGGAGACTTAGTTTTGGTCCAGAAGAGCTTCAAGTTCAAGAGCTTCTTCCTTCAGTACCAGGATGCTCAAGCCACCACATTCTCTTAAGACGCTGACCAAACCTTACCTTCCCAGGGGCCCTCTGGGACTGCCCCAGGCAGCACATGCCCCATGCTACTTCCCCTACTCTAGCACATTTGGTACATCCCTCTGTGAACACACCCAGCATTCTGCACCATAATGATCATTTATGAATCGTGGGGATAGAACCTCAAAGCACATGAATAAATGGATGAATGAATGAATATGTGGTGTGACGCAGACTCTACTTTGGTGTGCAAATTCTATATGTCTCCAGAAACAGAAGAAACATGTCTTCCTCTAACAAGCTGTAGTTAATGACAACTATTTTTCTGCACCAAAGACATTCAACATCGGTCACCTTTGTCAGCAGGTAAATGACATCACCTGATACCTTCTGGGGTGCTGTGGTGGAAGAATGTGTTTACACAGCTTGTATTCCCTGAGAATGTTATTATCTCCAGGGGTCCCTGGTGCATGTGTAATATTGGTGCATGGCCTAAATCCCTTCTGTGATGATTTCATGCTGAGTCTCCAAGCAAAGTCATAGATGCAAAGGAGGAGCATGTCTTTGGGGCTTCACCACATCTGTCAGCCATAAAAATAAGTGGTGATAATATTTGTAATATGTTTACTGACAGAACCAGGGGCTCTACACAGATAACTCCTTTATGACACAAAACACTTAACTAAGATGGAAAATGGCATTACTTGTGTTAAATTCAAAATGAGCATTTTGTCCCCAATTGCTAGAAACCCAGTAAATGTCATTAGCTATCTGAGGTTACAGTGAAACCCACAAAGGGTTACTCTTTGATAATTACATTTACTGTAACTATAGAAACAAGGGACATCACACAAGCCCAGCTGACAGCTCTCTGATTTCCCCTAAGAAAGGCTGTTCATCTGCATGTGGCCAGCTCCAATGACTGGCTGCAGGTCCCCTGTTTCTGAGTTCAGCTCAGCACAGCAGCACACTCTCTGGAGAACTGTTTTCCCCACAGGCACAGGCTGGAGCCCCAGGACATGGGCTGCTGTGATTCTTGATTGGAAACTGATGATAAAAGATGGAGCTGAGGACGGTCTTCCTGTGGCTTCTGCATTGAAATGTGCTCCTAAGTGTGTGCGGGAAGTTGGGCTTCCTGGGGCATAGTTCTGTGGCAGATGCATTATTTATGGCCTGTATTCTATTGTGCAAAGCACTTCCCCACACAGAGCTCTGGCTGCCTTTCCAAGCACACCCCTAACTCCCTTTCTGTAGGACCAAGAAACACACACACACACATACACACAGTCAGCCCTGAAGCCGACCTGGAGTACCCTTAGCCTTCTCAGACACCATCCACACTGCAATATAGACAGACAACAGGCCAGGCCTAGAACCAACATCAAAGGGGAAGGAGGCAGGAGGCCACACAAGGGAATGGAAGCCATCATGCTCTCCAAGTTGGCTAGGCTCCCCTGAAGCCATGGACACACCTCACCAGGCTCTGTAAGTCCCTGGCTTGGCTTAGGACCCCATCCTCCTCCAGCCACCACAAATTCTCATGCCCCCACCTTAAGCCCCAGAGACCACCTGCATTGAGAATCCCCTGCAGATCCAGGGGTGTCCCACACACTCTTCCTAGAGGAATGGATCTCAAAGGTATTAGGCAAAAGTCACAGATGACACAGATAGAGAAGCTGTGCCCACTTGCCTGTACAGAGTCAATGGGCCTCACCTGCCCTTGCCCAACGTCAACACGTGCCATCTCTACGTCAACACGTGCCATCTCTACTCCTGAAGAGCTACACCATGCTCTGTCTCCGCAGTGGCTGCAGGTTAACCACCACACAGTTGCCCCATAGTCACTGGGCAGCCTGAAATCAGGGTGACTGAAGAAGACACGGGGCCATTCAGATGGTGGTTCTCCTCTTTCTTTTAAATGTGGGAGAGGATCAGACACTGTGGATCTCTCCAATAGCCCATCTAGTCCTACTTGTCTGTGAGAGCTTTGTCTGTCTGTCTTCCCAGATAAGCCTAAGACAGATGGCTCTGTGGGCACTCACTCACCTCTCCCACTGCCAGGGCTCAGGCAGCTTCTTCCAGTTCCTGTCAGCCTAAGGGTGCATCTCTGGCCAGCGTTTGGGCTCTGCTTCCTTCGGCAATGAACTAGCTAGTTTCTGGGGGAATTTCCAAAGGTAGTGTAGATGTCATCACTCCACTATAGCTAAGCTTGCCCTAATAACAGGAACATCCACAAGTGAAAACAGCAGCTCTCTCTCCATTCCAGCAGAGCAGCACCCTAAGTGGGTGTTTAATGCACATGGCTATTTAGGATATGTAAGTGAGAGTCACACACTAGGGGAATGTTTACAGTTCCCCTACAATCACAGCCTGACCTGGGGAGCTGTCTAGTCTGTGTGCTCCCATTTAAAGAGATGGCTCGGCCGGGCGGTGGTGGCGCACGCCTTTAATCCCAGCACTCGGGAGGCAGAGGCAGGCGGATCTCTGTGAGTTCGAGACCAGCCTGGTCTACAAGAGCTAGTTCCAGGACAGGCTCCAAAGCCACAGAGAAACCCTGTCTCGAAAAACCAAAAAAATAAAAAATAAAAAAATAAAAAAATTAAAGAGATGGCTCTCATCAGGCCGCCCCCTGTACCTGCAGCGCCCTCTCCTTGTCTCAGTAATACTACCCCTGCCTTGCCCTTGGCCCTGGTCTTCAGGCGGACAAATGGTTCTGTTCTCTGCAACTGCTGTCTCTGATCATTCCCTGGGACGACCTGGTTCTTGCCAAACATGGATCAATTCACCTGCAGCATGAGCACTTCCAGGCATTGATGTAGGCTGGGTATGAGCAAGGAAGGGATCCACACAGTCGAAGCTAATGTGACCCGACTGAGAACAATTAGGTGGATTCAGAAATACAATAACAAAGTCCAAACTAGGACGGTTCCTAACAACTGGAAAAGTCTCTAGCACTAGGTCTCAGGGCTCAGAGGACACTGATTACTAATGATCCCATTGCAGGGACGACTAGCACAGAATTGGGTATCCAAAAAGATGTCTACGGTAGTTCTTACTGAGCAACACAGCGCTCAACAGTGACAGGTGGGAAGTTAGAACAGGAGGAGAAGAGTCAAAAAGTTGTAGAACCAGGCTTGGGTTCAGTCACCTTTAAACTTGATAGGAGACAACAGACTAGTGTGGCTACCTCTGGCATATTATTGGTGAGACAGCAAGCCGAAAAAAGCAAGAAGTTCTCTTGTCACATCAGATGTTACTGAAGCCGGGTGGTGGTGATGCATGCCTTTAATCCCAGCACTCAGGAGGTAGGGGCAGGTGGATTTCTGTGAGTTCGGGGCCAGCCTGGTATACAAGAGCTAGCAAGAGCTAGTTCCAGGACAGGCTCCAAAGCTACAAAGAAACCCAGTCAAAAAAAAAAAAGTCAGCTGAAAGCTGAGCTATCTTGGGATCAGTTTTCAGGACGGACAGTGGTACTGTGGGGGCAGGAATAGAAGGACAAAGCCAGCCAGGTATACAAGACAGAGATGCCAATGGCAAGCCATGGCTGAGGGACCCAGAGAGAAACAGCAAAGGGGCTAAGTGTGAAGGTGACATACGTGCCAGCTCCAGACACCTAAAAGGATTGTCCCCAGGAAGATAAAGAGCCGGGGAGACATGCCAAGGACTTTCTCTCCCTAATCCAATTAGAACAGTCTGAATTCCACCGAAACAAAAAGCCTCCACAACAGCACCAGAGCAATGAGCAGAAACATGCCCCATGCCAGCCACTGCAGCCTTCTACCAGCCAGAGTCCTGGTCAGGGTGCCCCGCCTCAGTCAGCTTTCCACCCCAGCTAGGCTACTGACCCTCCAGAAACACAGGATGGAATAGCAGAAGAATAGATAAGTAAACAGATAAACAAATATGGCTGCATCCAGTCTATGTTTTAAAAAGGTTGTTCAACATCAGAGGGCCATCCAATCCTAAAACATCCTTATTATGAAGCAGGAGAAGAAGGCCTGTGGGATGGCAGAGAGGGTAAAGGTTCTTGTCACCAAGCCTGACAACCTGAGTTCTATCCCTGGAACCCGCAGAGTGGAAGGAAAGAACAGACTCCCACAAGTTATCCTCTGACCTCCACATATACATCATGGTGCACGTGCACACGCATGCACACATACACACACTAAAAGTCAAAAAACAGAGCACAAGATTTTGCAAGAATTAAATGCTACCTGTCATTTTAAAAATGAAGAAAATACATTACATCAATGGACTAATAGGGTTCAAAATAAATTATTCTCAGGGCTGAGAGATGGCTCAGTGGTTAAGAGCATTGCCTGCTCTTCCAAAGGTCCTGAGTTCAATTCCCAGCAACCACATGGTGGCTCACAACCATCTGTAATGAGGTCTGGTGCCCTCTTCTGGCCTGCAGGCATATACACACAGACAGAATATTGTATACATAATACATTAATTAATTAAATTAAAAAATAAATTATTCTCTATGACTCTAGTAGAACCACTGTTGGAAAATATAAAAATACAGCGTATAAGCATATATATACATATGCAAACAAAAACAGACTTTAAAATGTACTAGTCAGTTCAGGCTAAGATATTCTGCCATAACCAACAATCCCAAAAGTTCAATGTCGTAAGTGTGTTTATGGGCTCTGTCCCAGACCAGACCATCTCCATTACAAGACCCAGCCAAGGGAGCAGGGCCCCATCTCTGATGGTGGAGTAAAAATGAGTGTGGCCAAGCCATAGTTCACCTCCTGGGAGCTTCAGTTCAGAGAAGCCACATGCTACTTTGACTGGGCATGGCCAGACACATGGCCAGGGATGACATCATCCAGGCAGCCAGAAAGTCTTACAGAGAAAAGCTGTGGATATTTTGAACAATAACAACAATCTCTTACATATGTGCAGCAAGAGAGCAATGAGTGAGGACTTCTCTCAAAAGGAACAGTGACACAGAGAAGAAGAAAATCCTGGAAGAATTCAAAGACAGGATCTGTGATTCCCCAAGTAGACTCCAGAGACAGATCCAAGCTGACCATGGTCATCTCAGAAAGTTCAGGGAATTGTGGAGAAAGCTGAGATTAGGAATCAAGAGGACACAGCCACCCTAAGGAAGAGCTCGTACACAGAAACTATTGCTGAGTTGTGTACTTTGTCTGAACAGAGCAAAGCAGCCAGGACCTCATAGATGGAGCTGAAGGCTGGGCCTCAAAGCTCTAGACAACCCATAAGGACATGAATTTGTGTCTTTAGATGGCCACAGTGCCCTAACTCAGAGCAAATGTTCCAGTATGATCCTTTCAGCTGTCATCTCTAGTAATTTAATGCCCCAAAATGACAAGAGTACCCAAACTTCTGCAGTGCTTCTCAATGCTCGCTGTTGCTGTCGTCTCTCTCGCCTTCCTTCTTCTTCTTCCCCTCCTCTTCTTTTTCCTCTTCTCCCTCCTCCTCCTATTTCCCTTCTCTTCACTTCCTCTTCCTTGACCTCTTCCCCATTCTCTAAGTCTCTTGCTCTGTCTGTATTTCTCCCCGACACTGTCTGTCTGTCTGTCTGTCTGTCTCTCTCTCTCTCTCTCTCTCTCTCACACACACACACACACACATACACATTGTTCATTGACACAATATGGTAACTGTCCCTCTGAGAATATTTGCATGTAGAAAACTAAATCTCTACCTGGGTGTGGTAGTACACACCTATAATTATAGCCTTCAAGAAGTTGAAACAGGAGAATCCTGAGTTTAAGTCCACTCTGGGCTACAAAGTGATACCCTGCCTCAAAAACAACAACAGAAAAAAAAAAAACTAAACTTCTCTGAGTTATTGGAGAATGTTGCTGAATTATCCAAGTAATATATAATTACATATAATCATTCACTAGAAAATATAAATTATCAAGAAATAACAGGGAAACTGGATTGGCCAACATTGTAGGAAAATTCTCTAAATTTCAAGTAAAAAAAAAAATGAAAAGTAACAATAAAACGGGGTTAAGGATATGTGCCACCGCCTCCCGGCTTAAAAGTCAGGAAGAGTGTTTACCTAACACAAGTGAAGCATTGGGTTTAATCCCCACCACTATATAAAAAATCCCAATCCAATGTATAGAGTATCCGGTAGGCAAAGTGGGGTGAGTGGAGGGTGGATTCTAAATGACCCTCAAGAAGCCTCCCCCAGACAACCAACCACAAGGTCTCCTAGCAGGCCCCTCCCTCTGGCACTGCTAGTGAGAACGAATGTCTTTGTCACCTCGTGGTCTTGCTCTCTGGACACTGGAGGGACCCATGTGAACACAGGCTATGGGTTCTCAGTAATAAGCCGGCATATTTTCAACCTAAATCAGCCTCTTGTGAGCTTTGTTCATGTGAATCAGACAGTATCTGGTCATGGAACAACCAAGAGCCACCGTGTGGAGTGGTCAGGTCAATAACCACTTTTCTTGTTCTACAAATTGCAATCTGCGACCTTAAGCCGGGAGGCAAAAGCACCACCCACACAACTGCATGCCACTTTTAAGCCAGCACTGCCATGCATGGCCTGCTAAGCTACACACTGTGGGTATTACCTCATGACAGTCTTTATTCCCGTCCTTACATCCCGCAGGGGCCTCGGACTCTTTAATGGTCCATGGACTCCAGCAAAGCCTTCAGAAGCCCCTAGTCTCTGTGGGAACACCAATAGTAGATGACATTCCAGGCTCGAGACAGCGATGGCTGTTAGGAGCTGGGCTATAACTGAATGGGTAAGTAAAGGTGGAAACTGTTCCTCCTCCAAACATGGAGAATGTATCAACCATACTTCCCCAGCATCTGGCACAAAAGCGATAACCATGCTGACAGACAGGACAGTGATGGAAAATGCCTCAGGGAGGCCCCACAGACAGACTCGCCCAGCACCAGTCTTGGAGTCCTGCTGAGCCACTCCAGAGCTGACAAGACAGACAGTTTCCTTGCTGTCAAGGGAAGAGATGTTTGGTGTTTTCTGCTTTGCCTTTAACTCTGAACTAAACAAAAATCTGGCAGGTGGGAGATGGAGCTATTGCCTGGGGGAGAGGGGCATCTGCTCTACCAAGCCCAGGTCTGTGCTCCTGGGATCTAAGGAATGGCCTGTGAAGCAGCTGCAGAGCCCACTCTACAAGGACCTACACACCCTGCCACGGAAGAAGTGTTCTGCATCCTACCAGGCTCTGTGCCTAGGGGCTTCCTGAGGAGTAGTGGATTATTATCCCAACTTTGGCATAGGAAACTAAGGCTCAAACAAACTAGGTGACTTACAAAATAATCCAACAGATTGTGCCAAGGGTTTCTGCCAGTGGGGCTTGCTGGATCCCTGGAGGACAAACAGGGCACAACAGAGCAGCCAGCATGGGACAGAGTGGACACAATCTGTCCATTGATGCTGAGAATGAGATTTGATGAACATGGAGCCCCAGACCTGGCACCAGGCATGTGTTCAGTAACTGTGCTTCTCCAGAAGCTGCAAATTTGGAAAAGGCAGGAACCTCATGGGTTCTCTTCACGAGTCTCCCGAGCCTGGAGCATGCCTTATACACTAGCTAATCAATGCTCCAGCAGCAGCAAAGGTCTGTACCCCATGCTCCTGCCCCAGGCCTCATATGAACAAGCCCAGGTACAGGACGTTCCCACAACCTTTCTTTTCCCAGCCTCTAAACTGGATCAAGAAACTCCTTGGGTGGAGTAGGGGAGAAAGAAAAGGTAAACAGGTCTGGTGATACTAGGTGTGAAAAACTATGGGATGTCACCCCCAAAAAGGCCTGGATAGGTGCTTTTGAGTGCTGCACTTGCATCCAGCCATCAGCCACCAACATACAGCGGTTCCACTTCCCACTGAGAACTCTGAAGGTCATAGACAGCCGGTTTGCCCTTACCATTTCTCAGGGCTAGGCTCTCAAGACAGCTGGATTCTGAATGCAGCACAACAGCCTCCCTGGTCCCCAGGTCCTTCTGTCATGGCTTAGGCGGAGAGGGAGGAGGCTGGGTTGTACCTGTGGCTCCACCCCCATGTTTGGCAGCTGTTGGCGCTGCTGGAGCCGCTGCTCTCACTCATCCTCCACATTATCAGCGCTGCTCTCACTCATCCTCCACATTATCTGCTCCCTACCAGCCACCCCCCCAACCCCACCCCCCACCCCACTTCTCTGAGAACCACCCAGCGCTACCCACAATGCAACACTGCCTTTCTACGTGCCCTAATTCTAACCTCAATCCACACACAGTTTGCATTTCTACAGGTGTGCACTCCTTGTCCCCAGAAGCCTGAGTGACAGAGCCAGGAACAAGCCACAGCCGGCAGGAAGCTGGTGTTCCCAGGCCCACAGCCCCCTCCCTAGCGCAGCAGAGGGGGAGTTTGTGGGAACTCCGGCCCCTGGGCTGAGACGGAGCTGATTTATGCTGGAGAAAACATCTTTGTTCTGGGGGTGAAGGGGAGCCATTTCCAACAATTTCATGCTCTGTTCGCGGGCCCGGTGCTGGGGTGGCAGCGAGAGGCTTGTTCTTCGAGGCAGAGCCACATATAATGAGGCTTCTCACTGGCGCGCCCCGCCACTGTGCCAAAACCCAGGACAGTTATTTATCCATTAATCTGACATTACACCCTCTGCATTTTATCTGCTTAAATAAAGTTGGTGGTTAGTGTGTGCTCCGGGAAGAGAAACTCCTGCATTCAATTCCTATGCATCCCTGCAGACCACGCTACCACTATAAACTCCCCTGGGCCTCTGGGGCCCCTGAGTCATAAGCTCCAGTCCAGTGGTCTTTCTTGCGCTCAGCAGAAGTCACTTTTTTTCTCTTCTTTCTGCAATCTCCAGGGCCCCAGGCGTCAGAGCACAGAGAGCAAATGAGTTCCTAGGACTCAAAGTTTGGGCTGGAATTCCAGTTGTATGATCCTGAACCATCACCTCACCTCTCCCTGCCTGGTTTTCCCAGCTTCTCTGCCAGAGTTGCTGTAGAAATTACAGGAGTAATTTGTCACGTACTTAGCACAGTGCCTGGCACACAGCAAGTCTCAATAAGAGCTGATTGACAAACACTGACTAGTGTTCATAAGCAGGCTTTAAACACAAAGACAGGCTAGACCACTTGCCCCACCCACTCTGTTGAGAAGGTATCACGAAGAACACCATTTGAACAGAGTCCCACTGACTGAAAATGCCTGGAATCTCAGTTTTACAGAGGATCCAGATAAAAATGAGAGGAGGGAACTTATTTGAGAACACAGCAAGTTAGCAGCAGAGCTGGGAGCAGACTCCAGGTCTCCTCCTTACAGAAGGTTCAAAGCTTTTGTGTTGTTGTCACACTGCGACCTTGGATGCTCACATAATTCATTTTTATATAACTGAGTTCTCCCCTTAATGCTCAGGCTGAGCCATGGAAGAGTGGTGGTCACCTGCCTCTCCCATCCCAGCAGCCGCATCACTGGGGAGCGAGAAGGCCAATCCCAGGAGCAGGTAAAAAAGCCTTGCCCCTTGGACAACTCTGCACTGCAACTTAACCACCCTTGAATGACTTGCCCATCATTATCGTTCCCTTTCATCCTCTGGTTCTCTGCAACATCTCTGTGGCCTGAACGTAACAGAACTCCCAGCTTGCCATCTCTGGGTCCTGTGTGCCCTTGGCTCCTTGCCCCACTTCCTCCCTGCCCCATAAGTTAAACACTGCCACCGAACTGGGAGACACCTAGTCCCTTCTGCACCCTACCCTAGCACACTACCACACAGCCCTGGATGAAGGCCCTCTGGAAGCAGCTTTGTTCCATGGAGACCCGCCCTAACTCATACCACTTTCGAGACTATCTCCAGCCATGCCCATTCCCTAGCCACTCTACCTTCCGCGCCAGATTTCCAGGGTCTTCCCAGCTAGGGAAAGTGATGCCGCATGTTGACTTTGAAGGATTGTGGACATGAAGTAGTGAGTCTGTAACCAGACAGAGAGGAGCCGGCCATGTGTCCCTCGCAGGAGTTGCTCTGCCCAGGCAGCCTTAGGCCCAGCCCCTGCCTCCTTCAGAACAACAGAGGCAGGCACTTGGGCAGACAGATGCCCAACACAGAGACCTCCTTAGGCCTGGTTGCAGCATATAGCCCTGTCTTCCTTGGCCCCACGGATGAGGAAGCCTCTGCAGGCAGCCCCTGAAGCCAACCGCACTCTGTTGACCAGAAGCTCTGGGAGGAAGGGTGCTTCTTGGCAACCCCCAGGAATCCCCTGAGCAGCGCCATCCTTCACAGAAGCCTGGGTCCTGTGCTTGCCTGGCCTTTTGCTTTTACTGACTAGTTAAGTAACAGAAGCAGCAGGAACAGGAAAAGGCTACCCTGGCTACACAATGGGGGCAGGCAGGGGCTGCTCATTGATCCCGCCCAGGCAGCCAGGCCCAGGCCTTCCTTCTGAATGGTCATCCTGCCCAGCTTCCTTCCAAAGAGTACTCCTTAAACCTGGTTCCATCTTTTAAAAATGTTCACTCCTCTCCCCTCCACTTCCCTGGAATTACCTCCCCTTCCCCACCCCCCTTTTCTCTTTCCCTCCTTCTCTCCTTTGGGATTGTGGTCAGGTCTACTCCCATAAAGCAACCCAGGTCTTAGTTTACATGAGGTTCCAGTCATTTCAATTGCACCTATCCCCAACCACCTAGGCCAGGCACTGGGTCACATGATTGAAAACTCAAGAATTAGAGACAGCTCCCATGCTGCAGATGAGAACGCTAGGCTAATCTGCATAGCCTTACGGTTTCTAAGTGGCCCAGCATAGATTTGAACCCAGATGTGTCAGAAGCCAGAGGCCCAAACTTTACCCCCAGCCCTGCTGTCTCATCCACAGATCTGCTCTTCCCCTCTCATGACAATTCAGAGGGTTAGCTATGGAGACTAACTCCTCCTGGTCCATGGAGGAGGACACAGGAGTGCCAGGCTCACACACGATACAGATTCTGATCAGTGGGCCATCCTCCCTCAGTCCACTGAGCTTCACCTGCCCTTGGCAAAGAGGAAGTCAACATTTCCCAACAGTAAAAAGCTGTCCCTGACTGTACACCATGTGAATCAATCTTGTCCAACAGTTCATTTTCATTGTGCAACTTTCCTGGTGACCATGACAAGTAATGACTGAAGAGCTGAGAAGTCACTGACCTTCAGTCCAGCTTCTCTTCCCCCTCATCCTGCCTAGCCTCTGGAATTCTATGTAATGTCACTCACCTCTCCTAGTTCCAGACCTCACAGATTCCTCCTGCCCAGGGATCCACTTTCAGAGTTGGCCCAAGCTGCCCAGTGGGGCACCAAAAAAAAAAAAAAAAAGAAATAGGTCACCACGGAACACAAGCCTGGAGCTGCCCCACTGAGATTGTCACTGATGGCCTAGCCTTCCTCCTCACCCATGATCTTAACCTCTCAAACACACCTGTGACCCTGGCTATGACACCAGGGCTTGTCAACAAGGCCCAGTGCACAGCACTAAAAACCTCATCACAACACTCCCAAGAATGGCCCTCTAATCATGCCCAACCCTCTATTTTAAAAAAAAGAAAACCACTCATGCACATGACAAACATCCCTGACCCACCACGCCAGGGCGGGGGGGGGGATCAATAATCCCAAACCACCGTACCAGGCCCCTAAATTCACTTCACAGGTTACTAGCACTTCCTCACTGTAACATGAGGGCCTGCTTGTTGGGGTTTCTGTCCTGCCTAGTTCTCGCATTTGTTATGTCCCAAAGAAAATCATACAGAGGTCTATATAAGTTATAAACTGATTGGTTCATTAGCTCAGGCTTCTTATTGACTCTTATATTAGTCCATTATTCTAGTATGTTAGCCACATGGCTCAGTACTTTTCTCAGCGGGGCAAGTCACATCTTCCTTCTTCAGTGTCTGGGCAGGACTGGGGATTAATAGGCTTCCTACTTCCCAGAATTCCCCTGTTCTCATTGACCCACCTCTACTTCCTGTCTGGTTGCCCCTCCTATACTTCCTGCCTGGCTACTGGCCAATCAGAGTTTATTTAAAATGTAACTGACAGAATACAGAATTGTCCCACACCACTTCACAGCCAAAGACTCCCAGGCTAGGCACCTGTCCTCATTCCACCTGAATCCGGCCCAAAGTTTCCCTGTCAAGTGTAAATGGGAACCAAGCTTCTCAGATGGGGACAGATGAGAAAAGCACTGGCTTGTCCACACCCCCAGAACCAGGTCTCCAGTGGGGTGTCGGTCCAGCCCACAGTCTCCAGCCCAATCTGCAGCATCTACTCTAGAACCTGCTAACAAGAAGTGGGCACAGGTCCACTTGTCCTCTTGATTGCAGTTCCCTTGGGTTATAATTTTGCTGTTCTTCCCTGTCAGTACCCGTCCCTTTTAAGGGACAAGCTCCAGACACTCCCAATCTCTCCCTTCCCACAGAGGCAAGCTAGTCTCCACTCTCTTCCCTCCCCCCCCATTCTTCTGAAGAGGCAGCTCTCTGCCTCTCTACTCCCCTCTTCTCTCTCCTAGTCTCTTTCTCTACTCCCCCCTTTCTCTTTCTCTCCCTTCCTCCCCCTACACCCCCTTTTCATAAAACTCCACACTCAATCTCCATCCGATGGCGTATTCTGTTTCCTACCTGGTTGGTCAAAAGTGAGACCCCAGCCCTCTAACACCCCTATATCCAAGGAGTCTGGGGTGATTGGAAGCATCACCCCAGTCCCTGGTATCTATCCTTGGGGTGCCAATGGAGCACCAATGGAGTGGAAAGCCCCATCTCAAGCCCCCTCCCCCTGGGAGTTGCCTTGGGCCAGACTCCACCTCCCCTCCCCAGGGAGGGTCAGGACCACTCCTACAGGCTGTAGGCTCAGGACAGAAAAAGGAACACAGAATTGCATGGTCTCTCCCTCTCTGTCTCCCCCCCCCTTCCCCTTACCATGCTCCTGACCACCCGGGAGCATTGCATTCATTAAACATGGGCATCTTTGATTTGGTCTAATCTGGTCTAATTGGAGTTATTTTGCATTGGCAGGGAAGCTCTTCTTAAGAATATTTCTAACACTACCTGCCGCAGTTTTCCTATCCCATTCACCATGGGTTCCAACAAGGTCCCTCGGCGCCATAAGTCATAACACCACCCACAGCAGCTTCCACTGACTCAGGAAATCTTTAGTGCCCCTGCATCCTCAGGTTCACAGCAAGGTTGTCCCATGCTCACCCCTCCCAGCTGGGACATGGGATTCCTCCTCTACCCCTGTACTTCGCTCAGAGTCCTTGTATTCAAGAGCAATGGTACAAAAATCGCTGTCCCTGTGTGATGACAGTGCCACCCAGTCCTCATCCGGGCTCAGTGCCACACCCGTTTCAACTTTACATCAGAGCACGGATTCTGCCACGGCAGACAGCCACAAATATGTAGGGGGCCTCCCACCTAGTGCCTCACGAAATAGCTTAGCCTCTTATGCTGGGTGTCATTATCCCAATTTCCGGCTCAACAAAGAAGGCTCCAAGAAACAGATCAAAGGCCTGACATGCCACCATCAACAGGCAAGGCTATAGACAAACCAAACCCTGCTGGAACCTGGGGCTCTATGCCTGAGATCACATTGGTCCTGATAGGTCAGCCAAGTTTGCTCTCCTGTGGGCAGGACTGGACTCCAGACTCAATGCTGTGAAGTGCCCATCTCTTTCAGACACCGAACTGTAGCTCCAGGGAGTACAGGGTTGCTGCCTGCACCTCCCAGGCAACCCAAGAGCTTTTGTTCACCAAGAATGGAGCTGATTCATCCCCCTAGGGTGAACGGCAGGAGCTGCCAGCAGGGGAGCTGGGTTTAGCTGTGCTTGCAGCTAGGAGACTTGGGGGGAGGGGGGAGGTTTTTGCCCAGCAGGTAGTTCCTAGCACCAGCCACACCCACCAGCCAGAACTCTACAGCCAGCAGTGGCTTAAGGGGTGGATGGCAAAAGAGACAAAGGGATGTGACATTTTGCCCAAGGGAAAGAAGGCCTTACTTTCAGTCCTGTCCCTCTTAGGACTCTCCTTCCTGACACAGGGCCATAGGTCCCCGGGGCTGAAGACATACAGGCCTTGGTAAAGCCCCCCGCAGCTGCTCTGGGTCTCTGTGCCTGTGCACTTCTGTTCCCCACACAGCTGCGTCCCCTCCCTCCTTTCTATCTTTGAGCTGGAGCTACAGACACCAGGCAGAGTGAGTCACTGCTCTAGAGCACTCCCACAGCCCTGGGCTTGCTGTGTCACACACAGTCCAATCATGTTGAGACACCCCCCACCACCACCAGACAGTGAACTTCAGGAGAAGGGGGGCAGGAACTGTCTAACTGTACAGTCCCAGCTCCCTCACTCTGGGCCTCACATAAATCCCTGAATGCCCTCACTGGCAGGGAGGTGCAGTGTCTGTTGATACTGCTATGGGCACCCAAGCCCAAAGGACTCCCTCGACACTACTGAGTAAAGCCTGGCAGACAGCCTGTACAAGCAGCTAAGATGACATTTGTTCTAAACAGGAAGGTCAGAGCTAGTTTTTGCTCTGCAGCTCTCTCCCCTCAGCACCATCACCAGGATTCTAACAGTAGCACTCATCACCTCTTTCTGGAGTGAGGAGCTGCCTGTCATGAACAGAGCATGCAACCAACAGCCCCTGGTAGACAGGCACCCCAAGCAAAACACCTCAGCACAACAGGTTGGTTGCTACTGCAACATGGGCCAACCTATATCCAACCTATGCCAGCATTGAGAGGGCATAGCTTGCAGCAGCCAGGCCTGAACAGGGGTCAGGGACCAACTGAAGGCTACCAACACCCCATCTGGCCCCCACCTGGGTGGGACTAGTGAAAAATTCTAAAAGGATAAGAAAAAATAATGGTGCCTTGTAGGAGGGTCCGTCTTTATTTCTGTGCTTTGATTGGTTAAATAAAAAAGCTGCCTGGGCCATGTGATAGGGCAGGACTTAGATAGGCAGGGAAAAGAGAAGAGGACGCTGGGAAGAAGACTGGGTCAGAGCCAGTCTCCATGAAGCTCCCGCTGCAGATGGATGTATCTTAGAAGAGTCCGGTAAGATCACCACCTTGTGGTGACATACAGACTTTTATAATGGGTTAGTTTAGATGTGAGAGGTAGCCAAGAAAAGGCTAGAGATAATGGGCAAGGCAGTATTTGAATTAATACAGTTCTCCTGTGGTTATTTCGGGCATAAGCAAGCAACCAGCGGCTGAGTGGGCCAGTGGCTGGCGGCTGGGGAACACAACACACACCTCTCCCCCATAACTTACAACAGTGCCTGTTAGAAATATCACGGTTTGCAGAACAAATGGGTTCAAATTTCACCTAAGTCACATCCTACTTGGACAAGTCCCTGCGCTTCTGTGAACCGCAGCTTCCAGAGCTGAAAATAAATGCTTCCCAGGACATTACTAAATGATCAGCAGAACAACACAGAACTGGGAACCGCCCACTGCTGGAGGGTATTTGAACCTTTCACTTCCTCCGAGATATCTAGAAGGGATGAGCAGACTCAGTTGAACCATCCTTCATGCTCCTGATGGTCCACGATCACTGAGATGTCAAAGCAACAACCCAGTTACACACAGATACTGACACGGACACACACACGTGCGCACACATACACGGAGGTCATTCCTGGCTCCTTCAGGACCCTGACGCCTTCACCGCACTATGCCTTGGTCACTATAAGTTCTCCTGTCCTCACAGGCCTGCTGGGCGAGAAGAACCCACATCCTTTCCACTCAGCCAACACCAGACACTACTGGCTTTCTCCTTCCCCCTTTGTTGAAATCAGTCTGTACCCTACACACACACACACACACACACACACACACACACACCTCACACACACACCTCACACACGACCTAAAAGCAGGACTATCAGGAAAGAGAAATGAACAGTTGGCAGAAACAGGGTAAGTATGAGAACGATGACATGGATGAACATACCGTGAAATCTATTATTTGATCTTGTATGTTAGCTAAAACATACTAATTAACCAGCTAATCAATTAGAAAAGAGTTTCTGTCGTCACAGAGGAAGACCCAAGGGAAGGATCAGGAAAAGTCCAGCCAATGCCCTAGGTTCAAGAATGACAGTAAACCTCAGGGAGGTAGGCAGCTGCTACAGGGCAGAGCGAAAAAGAGAAGCCCCCAGAGAGAGATCTGCTCGTTTTCGAAGGTCCTATTCAAGTCTGCATCAGAGTTAGAAGAAATCCAAATCCAAGGAAAGAATAACCGAGAACATCTGAAGAGAGAGAGCTAGTGCAATGGCCCCACAGGTGGAGGTGCTCCATCTCCAGCCTGGAGCCCAGAAGGTGAAAGGAGAGAAGTCATCCCTGGGGCTCATGTGTTGTGGATACACGCACACATGCACACATACACACAGAGAAGTAAATATAAACTTTTTTTGGTATTTGAGGGGCTGGTGTCTGGCACGCACACAGGGCACAGAACAGTATCAGTTTCCAGTCAGGCTGAGAAACCTCTCAGTTGCCAGGCTATGAGCTAGATGGAGCACACAAACAGACCCTGCCTCTGTAGCAGCTCTGCTTCCTGAGAAACAGTGAAAGCAAGACACAAAGGCCTGACTGTTCAGGTAAGCACGTCAATGCATCCCAGAATAAAGCTCGAGGACTTCTAGGAATACGGAGGTGTCTACCTCGCTGTCTAGAACCCAGTCTAAGCCACTTGCTATGTGAAAAATCAAGAAAAGGATTATCCATAGGAAGGGGAAAATCTAGCAAAACTGAACTAACACCTACATAGATGTCGGAACAGGCAGAGAAGGGTATTAAAGCCGTCTTTACACCATGTCCATGCTTAAGACTGAAGCAACAACAGGTTTTAAAAGAAGATGAAGATGAAAGGCCAGCTGCGTCACATGAAAGGAGAATGTGCGAGACAAGAGCAGCAGGGTAGACAGGGCAGAGAGGGAAATTAACAAGCTTGAACCATGGGAAAAGAAACTGCCCAAAATGGAACAGTTGCTAAAAGATGAGAGAGAGAGAGAGAGAGAGAGAGAGAGAGAGAGAGAGAGAGAGAGAGAGAGAGAAACATAGATAGATTGAGATTATGTCATTAATGAACCCAGAGATAAACCCAGTACACCAATGATGTGGGATGCCCTTCTGTACATTGCAAATATATGTTGCTTTTACTGGTTTTTTACTGAATAAAGCAGTTTTGTCCTATGTCAGGGTAGAATATAGCTAGACAGAAAAGCCAAATTGAATGCAGGAAAGTAGGCAGAGACGAGAGAGACATCCAGCCTGCTGGAGAATCAAAATGTGAGGTAACAAGTCAGGAGCCTCGTGGTAAAATATAAAATTATAGAAATGGGTTAATTTAAAAGTAAGAGCTAGTTAGTAAAAAGCCTGAGCAACCAGCCAAACTTTTATAATTTCATATAAGCCTTGGAGTGTTTATTTGGGAACTGGCAGGTGGGAGAGAAACTCACCAACATACATATAACTAGAAATACGGGTGGGAAAAAAAAGAGAAAAATACTCACAGAAATAATTTATTACAAGTTGCAAATTTGATCAGCACTATAAACACACAGATCCTAACATCTCAAGAAATTTCATGCGGAAGAAACACAGGAAGAAAACTACAGTAAGCGCATCAAGCAGGATAAAGGAAAACATCTTAAAGGCAGCCAGACTTTCTTCTGTGTTCAAAAGAAAGAAGATAAGAAGCACAGCAACTTCCTTACCAGAAGTGAAAAAGCGCTAAACAAAGGCTGAAGCACTGTCTTCAAGAGTGCTGAGGGAGAAAAGATATCACCCTAGATACTTCAGACTCAGTGACAGGATCTTTTAAAAAACAAAGGTGGAACTAAGATTTCCTCTCCAAACATTTTTAAAGCAAAGAAGACACTACCACAGTCAAACTTCATCAGAGTTCTCAAACACCACTAAAGGTCTGCAGCCACTGTGAAAGCACCTGCTAGGGTTTGGAAGCCAAGATTTGGTCACCAGCCTGTGGTTCTACCAGGAGGTGGTAAAGCCTTGAGGGGAAGGGGCTAATCTAGGGTGTTAGGTCACTGCAGGGGTCACTGTGGGGAGTATAGGAGTTAGGTCACTGCAGCAATGTGGTGGGGAGTACTGGGATTCTGGCTCCTGCTTCTTTGCAGCTTCCTCCAAATGCACCTCCACCATGAAGCATTGCTCCCCAAAGCCCCAAAAGTTATTGGATCAACCAACCATAAACTGAACTCTCTGAAATCACGGGAAAAAAATAAAACTTTTTGCCTTATAAATTGACTTTTCTCAGACATTTTATCACAGTAATAGAATGATAATACTTAATAAGAGACAATTTTTA
This sequence comes from Dicrostonyx torquatus, assembly GCA_028555095.1. NCBI lineage: Eukaryota > Metazoa > Chordata > Mammalia > Rodentia > Cricetidae > Dicrostonyx > Dicrostonyx torquatus. Next base: position 6,596,801 of record JAQHUG010000052.1, read on the forward strand.
AATACTCAGAAATCATTATAACATTTTTTTTCTTGCTTTTGATCTCTCTGGCTTCTGCCACCAGCACTGTGACATCTTCAAGTAGTGACATCCTTGGCCAGGTGTGGTGGCACACACCTTTAATCTCAGCACTCAGGAGGCAGAAGCAGGCAGAGCTCTGTGAATTTGAGGGTAGCCTCTACATAGAGAGTTTCAGGACAGCCAGACTTATGTAAAGAAACTCTGCCTCAAAAGCCAAAAAAAAAAAAGTAGTGACACCCTATGTGCGTTTTGTGAGACACCCATATTCTAGAGTGAGCGGAGCCTGAAGGAGTGGGGACCATAAAGCCATCCTGGGCTGCATAGTGATAAACTGTCTTGAACAAGAAAGTTACTGTCAGTTACTATCTATCTGGGGGCTACCCTTGAATTTAGACAGAACGGGCATCTCTGGAAATAGTGCGAGACTAACCAACACCTCATACACACCTGGACAAAAGGAATGGTTGTGCTGTGCACTTCCTGAGGCTTGGGAGGGAAAGCTGGGCATGTTTCACTGGGGAGTTAGGAGACCCCAAAATCATCCACTTGTGCTGGGGAACTCAGAAAGCCAAAGTTTGCACAAGGACTAATGCATGCCCAGAAAATATCGGGGAAGACTCTAGACTTTCAACCCTGGCTGATCCCTGGGCTGGGTGGAGCTGGAAGTGTTAAGGAGGCTCCCAGCAGAGTCAAGTCACAAAGACTAGAAGAGATTTGGGACTCTATTTAGCTATTATAATTATTATTATTATTAGTAGTAGTTGTTGTTGTTGTTGCTTTTCAAGGAAATAGCATTCAAAACACTAGCTGAACACAAGTGAAATGAATACCAATTTCAGTGACCAGATGAGAGAATGAATCGTAGTCTTTACAACAACAACCAAAGTCTGGGGGCCAGTGAGATTGCTCAGCTTGTAAAGTTGCTTGATGAGCAAGGCTAGCAACCAGAACTTCATTTTTAGAACCCATCTAAAGGTGGAAGAAGAAAGTCAACTCCACAGAGTTGTCCTTTGACCTCTCATGTACACCATGGCACACACATACATGCATATAACACTCATACACAGAAAAACTTAAAGGTACCAAGATGGCTTAGTGGGGTGCTCCAACAGAATGTCATCAATGGAGCTCAAGTAACAAAAATATAATGTCTCAGAGATATAAAGGATAGCAGCTTAGGTGGGGATATTAGCTGGGCCAGTTTCTTCCAGGAACCATGCAGAAGGAACCATGAGGCTCTAGTCCAGGACCCTCTGGGCCATCTTTCCCTTACTTTATGCTGTGCTTTCTCACAAAGATAGGAGAGGACAGAGGAGGACTCAAGCGCCCTGGGCCCAGAGCTTTCACTCCACACAGATTGTGACATGTAGAAGGCACCGAAGCATTCCTCCTTATCCAGCTGGAGGAGAGGGTTCAGCAGAGCTGCACAGAGTTCAGTGGGAAAGGCTTAAAAGGCAAGTAGCTCAAGAGATGCTGTGGCTTTGCAGTTTCCCTATGTGGCATGTGTGCACATAGACACACAAGTCTTCAAACACCTGCCCTTCATACTCACCTGTCTTGTATACACCTGCCCTTTCACATGCGCTTGTGCCTACAACTGTTCCCACACACCTGCACCCACATACACCTGCCCTCACATTTGCTCACACTAGATACATAGAGCCACCCTCACACATGCGCCTATATGCATACACCTGTCCTCACAGAAAAATCCATGTGCGTGTGTGCACACATTGCTGCATACAATGGCACACTTACATCTGTATCTGCACATGGAGCCCACCCCATCTGATCGCTGCTGCCATTTCATCCATTCTAGATAGAGGATCTACTGGTAGCTTGGCCACTTCCCATGAGGCTCTGCTTCACTGGAGCTAACAGGAATCTGGGATTTCTGTTTCCAAGCTAAGGAGACTGGAGATGCTCCTCTGCCCAAACCAGAGTCCCTGCTCACAAAACAGCACCCACTGTCACCACTGCTGAGTTAGAGCAATCTTAGCAATGCTGAGCCAGCTCATCTTCTGCCAGCTCCCACCTAGAGGACCAAGAGGCCACCCAGTGCCATCACACTGCAAGACCATTCAGAGAAAGCACAGTCACAAGTGACAAGCACATGCCCCTTGGTTTATGGGCTCTAAGCAAAGCAGTCAGAGCGGGAAGAAAGGCCAAGTGAGCGCCCAACAAAGGCAGACACTGAGGAGAAATCAGGATGGCAGCTGCTATCAGGTGCCCACACTCTAGGGCAGCAGCTAAAGGCTGGGCAGAGATGATATCAGAGAGAGGTGGTAGATATGAGATGCCAGAGAAGGCTCAGATAGGCAAGGATCAATGGGAAAGAAAAGAACCTGTGGTCATTCGGTCTTAGCTCTATCCAGACCTACAGTGTAGGTGGCACAGCCTCAGCACCTGTTGTGACATTGTGACCATGCAGTGCAACGGTGCCTCCTTGCCTGCAAATGCTTCAAGGCCCCAGGTTGCTCAGACGACTTTAGAGCCTACACATCAGCCATCTTACCTCTGTGGAGGCTTGGAGTCGGGAGGAAGAAACATGCAGTGTGCTCCTGGTAGTCAAGGACCTTTGCCTCTGTCCCTCCCTAGGCCAAGGGAAATGCCCAGGATGCCCCTAGTCCATCCCACCCACCCTCCCCATACCAGCAATAAGAGACTCGACAACCTAACCTTGCTAAAGCAAGGCACTACCGACATCAGCTGAGAGTAGAGGCTCAAAGCTCCCAACATGTGGGCCAGACAGCATCTTGCTATGTCTGTCTCCAGCTGCCACCCCAGGAGTTCCTGGATGGCATACACAGGATCACTAGGCATATGATGTTCACAGTGAAACCCTATAGTGGCATGCTTCCCTAAACTCAATGTGACATCCTTAATGACCCACAAAGGGATGCAGCTGAGAGACTTGAGCCACTGCATGTCACAGAAAACAAAGGGGTCAGCTTCTAATCAACATGCCACCTAAGTAACCAGATCTAGACTCCTCACACATTACCAATGAAATGAGAAACCTGTGCTATGTCATCTGTAGGTCGGGCGGAGGATAAGCCAGAGAGCAGTCAGCACAGATGGACAGCGTGGCATGGGCTCAGCTGGCTTAACAAAGACCAATGCTGCCCACACACTCGGCCTTTGGTCAGAGTGAACATGTTATCAACTACACCCGCTCAGTGGTTCCAGAATACCAGGCTCCATTCTGAGCTAAGCTGGCAAAGCAGTAGGTGTAGGTGTTGGTGCAGTGTGGATTAGATATAGCCATAGGTACAGATGATGTGTAGGGAGAGGAATAGGTATGAGGGAGATATAGAAATAGATAAAAGTATAGCTGCTAGAATGGGTGTAGGTACAGATGAGCTGCAGATATTAGCATAAGTATAAATATAGATGTATGGTATGGCTTAGGGATGGATCTGGCTAAATAAATAATAGGAAGGCAGGTGTCTAGATAAGGTATATAAACAGTCACCTAGTGTGGAAACGGATATTTTCAGTATAAATACAGGCTCCTCTTAGATCTCACCACAAACCTACACAGTAGAGATATTTATTCTCCTCCATAATAGGAGAAAGGTATGAAGATGAGCCTGGACCACCAGCCTAAGGCAGCCTAGAAATCAGGCCCTAATAAGAGATTTGGAAACGATGCCATGGGGAGTAGCCAGCATCCCCCAGTTCAGTGACTGAGGGTATAAAGGAGGTGGGTGCCATGATTCCAGCAGCAGCAGGAAGATTCCAGGTCCCTGTATGATTTCCTTGTTTGTTTTTGTCACTAAAACTGAGAAAACCATCATGGATGGGCATCAGTCATTCCCTCCACAATTTCTCCCATGAGTATGGCCAAAGGAACGTAGGAGAGATTTGAGGCAGACCCTCCAGGAAGAGCTTCTCCAGGGAAGACAACATGTGATTGAGATCCTGGCACCGGGTCAGATAGATGTAGAGTGGCTCTAAAACCACAGTCTGCCAGGCATTGGAACCCTGCCAAGTACTAGCCATGGGCATGAGAAATTTAACTGCTTCTAAACCTCCGGCCCCTCTGAAATATGACTATAACAATGATACCTTCCCTTGAGAAGAACCTAATGATCTCCACTCAAGCATCCAACAAGAGCTCTATCGACACTGACACTTGTCACTGGGCTTGGGAAGGAACTGAGGGACACACAAATAGGGCAGAAACTAGGACCTTCAGTCATCAACAGGGATTCAGCCTTTTGCTTGGGCTCTATCCAGATCCCAGGCCCCAGGACACAGATATAGCCATGTGGTGCTTGCTCCTGCAGGCCATGCTATTGGGACTCTCGGGAGTCCCAGGGGCTGGTAGGGAAAACAGATGCATGACTTCTGGTTGTGTTACGAGGGAATTTAAAACGGGACAGTGACCACTCCATCCAGGGGCCAGGAGGTTACACAGTTCAGGACCTTAAAAGCTGTAAGATGAGAGCCACCTGGTGGCTTTCTCGAACTGGATGACATCTCAGTCTGGGCTGTGTGCTTTCAGCTCTGAGCTTGTACTGCCCTAGAATTTTCTCGGGTCTCCTAGCCATGCAAGTTGAAGGTGGCTGCAATCAGGACCCATACATGATGTGCCCATAAACCCCAGAGAAATCCTCCTTTATCAATGATGGTCCCCTCCTCCTCTTTCATCCCACATGGCAGCTCAGCTCTGCAACTCTCTGCCTCCATCCAACGTGCCCATTTCTGAGTCATTCCGTCACCTCCTCTAGAAAAAGGCACCTGTAGCTCTGCTCACAGCAGTCCAAAGATGCTCTGCCAAAGGCCAAGCCATATGGCTGAATCTAAGTATGTGAACAAAGAGGAAGGGTAGGGATTCTTACTGCTCACCACTGATGCACCTGCTTGCCAATCCACAGCCAAGTGCTGTGGCAAATGCCAGGAGACTCCCACGTCTCCTGCACAGTTACTCCCTCCACAAGAACTGCTACTGGGAAAGAGCTCAGGAAGCTGAAGAGGGGACAGTATTTCCAGATAGGACATTACAAGGATCACAGTGGCTCTGTCATCTTTATTGCATGCACTATAGAGAGGAGGGTCCCTCTTACAATGGGCACATGAAGACTTGCTGTGCCCACAGGCAAGACTTATGATGAAGCAGTCCTGTTGTTATTCTAGATCAACATCCACACTGAAAACTTGGTCTTCAATTGACACAAACAAAATGAAATTTAATGGGAGCCAAAAAGGCCCTCCTGGGTGCTTCTGGAAGAAGAGCAACTTAATGGTGTTAATAGAGTCCCTGGAACATGGTACCTCAGGAGTCAGGCTCCTGCTTAAACTTCACTGCAACCATTGCCTCCCGAGCCCAAAGCAACAAGGCACAAACTTCAGAGAAAGAAGCTCCATCCGGCAGCGAGTATCAGTATCTGTAGTCTCCCTCAAGTGTTGGGTAAGGCCTTCACTAGGGAACAGTCAGCAACTGAGCCCAGCCTCATGGGCACAGCAGGCATTGCAGGACCACTACTCTGAGATAATGTGAAGCTACAGGAAGGCAGCAGGCCTGCCCATCTCCCAGAACCCAGCTACTTCCCTCTGTGTTGCCCGAGTATGAACAACAATGGTCTAACCAAATCCCACTGTTCTGCCTCCCACAGCTCTTCCCCCCCTGGGTCTTTGGAGTCTATCTGAGCCAAAAGGAGCAGCTTGAGGAATGGGCTCATGAAACTTCTGCCATTCCAGGCCAACCAGACAACTGGTGGGTCCTACCCTGATGCCTAGGGAAACGCAGGGGGCTACAGTATCCGCAGCTCTTCACTGCCGAATGAAGACCAAGCAATATCTGCAAGCCAGGAACATCAGTCAGTCATGAGAAACAGACAGGAAGTTCCATGGGGCAGTATTATCATTTATGTCACCTTCCTAATGGTAGTTATTAATATTAGAGCATCAGCAAGTTGAACCATCCACAAGTTTCACTCACCACCTTCGTAGGTGAGCACAGGCCATTTCCACCTTACTTCCTCAGGCCCCTGATGCCACATCTCATGGCCTGCCCGCTCTCCCGATGGCTGCTGGCTTAATCCTGTAAAATGGTTCTGACTGTCCCAGCTCCCTGCTTACCAAGCCACCGGCTGCTCTAGCCTTCCCTCCCTCTACTTCATCTTCTTCTCCACAGTCTCATGTCTGCCTACCTCTAATACACTGGACCCGGTCCTACAGAGGAGGCCCAGCCCCACTGAAATGTCCTACACACCATGGACTCGGGGATGAGCTGGAGATCCATGCTGGCCCAAATAGTTCCACTGCACTTTGCTGGAGCTTCCCAAGCAGGGACCCTCACTCATGCTAAGGCCAGATGCCAAAGAGCAGATGAGATGGAGGTTCCTGTGGCCATGTTTGTCACCAGGCAGGGAAAGCATGCCTATGGGGGAAGCAGACTGAGAAGAGAGAGCCAGAGAGAACACAGGGACAAGAGGCCTCATGATCATACAGAGCTGTTAGATCTAGCCATGCTTGAAAAAGCAAGCCTTTTTTAAAAATCTCTTTTTACTTAAGCCCGTTTAGCCTGGATTTCTGTTACTTACAGCAAAAAGTCCTGATTAATATATCTCTCTAAACCCACAAAAAGAAGTGAACTAGTCAGGTGGTAGTGGTGTATGCCTTTAATCCCAACACTTGGGAGGCAGAGGCAGGTATAACTCTATGAGTTTGAAGCCAGCCTGGTCTACAGAGTGACTTCTGGGATAGCCAAGGCTACATAGAGAAACCCTATCTTGGAAAAAAAGTGATAAATTTAGGGATGGGGAGGCTGGAAAAAAAATGGCTAAGCAGTTAAAAGCACTGTCTGCTCTTCGAAAAGACCCAGTTTAATTCCCAGCACCCACATGTCAGCTCACAACTGTCTGTAACTACAGTTCCAGAGGACCTGACACCCTTACCCAGGCATACACACAGATAAAACACCAATGCACATAGATGATAGATAGATAGATAGATAGATAGATAGATAGATAGATAGATAGATAGATAGATAGATAGATAAGATAGATAGGTAGATAGGTAGATAGATAGATAGATAGATAGATAGATAGATAGATAGATAGACAGATAGACAGATAGACAGACAGACAGAAGCAAACTGAATGGCAAATAAGCAAATGACTCTCTAGGACTTGATAAGAAAAAGAAAAACAGAAACTGGTGCTTGGAAGCACTAAGAGGTACTGTGGATTATGCTAGTTGTTAAAATGCTGATTGGCTGAGAGCCAGACGAGAAGTATAGGTGGGGTGATTAGATTGAGGATGGTGGAGGAATGAAGGGTGGAGTCAGCGAGACACCAGCCACCTGCTGTTGAGGAAGCAGGATGTGTAGAAAATGAGGTGACAAGCAATGAGCCACGCAGCAAAGCATAAATGGAAATATGGGTTAAGTTTAAGAGTTAACTAGTGACAATCCTGAGCTATCGATCGAGCATTTACAATTAATATAAGACTCTGTGTGATAATTTGGAAGCAGCTGCCAGGACAGGGAGTGGGTGGTCAGGACAGGAAAACTTCTGACTACAAAGGGCCAGAGGACTGTCAACTGAGGGGCCTGGGGTGTTCCACGGGGAGGGAAGAGTCAAACTGCCCCTTATAGGCAATGGCAGGTAGGCAAACAGGAAAGACACAGGGTGAAAGACAGGGTCTTTTCAGGGTAGGGGGGGCAAAATAAGGAGTGAGGCAAGGTGGCAGTGCTGGAAGATGGGGAGAGGCTGGGTGGATGGTGGAGGGGTTTCTTTTCTGCCAACAAACTTGACTTTATTTCACAGGCAATCAAGAGAGGACTTGCCTCAGTCCATACTGTCCTGAAGCCCAGGCCAGAGAGAGCAGCTCCAGAGAGGAAACACACCAGAACAGGATGATAACTTTAGGCAGGTTCCCAGTCTCGATAAGACTCCACTGGAGATGCTGAAATGGTGCCAGATGCAGACAGTTTCATGTTACAGGACAGCTACATAGATCATGGGAGTCACTGCTACTCTGCTCCCAGGGCTATAAGGCTCATCTAGAGTGAGGCCACTCTGGGCCATGAGCATGAGGCCCTAGACAGAAGCCAAGAAGAAGCCAAGCACAGGGCAACCCCAGATCCACAGCACAGCAGGGGGGACACAGACTTGCCACTTTTAGAAGCTACTGGAGGAGGGGAAGCCAGGGAGCCAGGGGAAAGTGGAGCCTCTCCCAGAAAGGACTCAGCAGTAGGCTTGTGAGACCCCCTCCAAAGCCAAGCCCAATCCACCCACCCCACAGAGCCTTCCTCCCCAGTAAACTCTCAATAGAAAGCCACTCCTGGCCAAGGGCTGCCATCCACAGTACTTCTGCATCCATTCTAGCTGCCCACGGTTCTCAGTGCTGGGGTTCTGCTGTTGTGTCTGTCCCCCTGGGAGGAAGAATAACAGAAATGATGGCCACACCTACCCTATCAATAAACTCAGTAAACACACTACCCTGCCCTATGCCCCAGGCACAGGCACAGCTCCTGACCTTTACAGCAGATGGTAGCAATTCACCTGTAGCCCTGATATCAGGGAAATCCTTCCTAGCTGACAGAGCCGAGTGGCCCACCCAGAGCCCCAAAACTACAATTTAAACCCAAGATGGTTCCGAGACACAGCCTGCCCCCTTTCTTCACTGTGAGGCTCAACTGAGCTTGGAGATAATCATGCAACCCTGGGCAGGGAAGGAGACTGCACACACACGCTGCAGGTAAGCCTATGTTGGACAGGACCATGCACATAGGGAGGAACAGAAGAGGTACCACATTCTCCATCCCCAACCCCCACACCTACACACACACACACACACACACACACACACACACACACACACACACACACACACACACGGCTCCTGCTGCTGATGCCTGAAAGTTCTCTGCTCATCCTAAGCCCCATTTGAGAGTTCTCAGGAGTGACAGCAGCCAAGGTGAGCAATGGGGGCAGAGTGACAGAGGGAATGGATTCCTGTGTCACCCTGCAACCAAAGGCCCCAGGGAAGCAACACAATCCCCAGCAGAAAGCCTCAGATCTCAGGAACTGCAGCTCCTTGGCATTTGTTGGTAAACTCCAATTGACAGCTCTGAGAGAAGTGGCTGCCCGGGGCAACTCCTTGGAGTCCTAGGAGCAAACAGAGATCTGCTCCCCTGGGACTAGAGAGGAACCTAGGTGCCAGTCCTCCCTCCACCTACTTCCTCCCCGTGTGTGTGTGTGTGTGTGTGTGTGTGTGTGTGTGTGTGTGTTGTGTACAATCTGGTGGTAGTGAGTGGCAGTGTGGGGAGACAATGGAAGTATGCAGGAGCATGTCTGTGGGAGCATGTGAGGGTGACCAGGTGTGCGGGGGTGTGGGAGCTGGGAATTAGTGGATAGAACAGATGGATGGGCCCCCCTACTGCTTGCCCCAGTTCTCATGGTCTTGTGCTGTGAATTAGTTTTAGCCACAACTATGATCATTTACTAGTGTATTTTATCATCTATAGAATAGCAATGAGCTGGATATGGTCCTCGATCCTGGGGAGCACTAAAGAAAAGGCTCAAAAAAAAAAAAACCCACCCACAGACCTCAAAGAGCAGAGGCCTGAGGCAGACACACCTCACTGGTCCAGACAGAGCTGTGTCCAGTCTACTATCTGTGCATGAATTACTTCTTCCCTCAGGCCCCTCCAACATGCCAGTGGCCTCCTGGAGCCTGGCTCTGCCTACAACATGCCATCACTCCCTTCCTTCCTTCACCCTGCAGGGTCTCTCTATGGCCCTGGGAGCCACAAACACCAATGCCAGTGAGGGAGCAGTTCTCTCCCCATACCCTGTCCCCAGGGCACCCCGGCAGCTCATTAACAAGCCCCAGAAGCACCTCTCATCCAGCAATGCCTTGGGGATCAGGGCAGACAGAAAAGAAGAGCTGTTTGATTTGATTACTTGGCTCTGCCCAACAGAGAGCCATTTACATGTTAAAGACTTTTTCTTTTATTATTATTCTGTATATTACATTTCAAACAAAAGCCCAAATCAGTGCTCAGAGCAAAATCCATTTGTATTTTCCACAAAGCAATCTGTGATTTCCAGCCCCAGCCTCTGGGTTGCAGGTGCTGACCTGCACAGGCACTGGGCTGACAACTGGTGCTATCTGGACTGCACAGAGAAGTAGGGCCAAAGCCACCATTCCTTCAGCCCCCAGACGCCACCACTGCTCACTCTGGTCCCGCCACTGTTCCCATGCCATTCTTCCCAACAATGACCTCTGCAGCCTTGCAACTACTGCACTAGTCAAATGAAACCTGGCCGAAGGACAAACAAAGATGAAGAAAATGCTTGCATCCATAAAGCCAAAGGTTCAAAAGTCAGCTGGAAGGGATCAGTGGATGGGAAGATG
>JAQHUG010000052.1:6616651-6628481 GCA_028555095.1 Dicrostonyx torquatus
AAAAAAAAAATAAAAGGATGACAACTTTCCCAAAAGTTAATTTACAAATTTAATTCAATCTCACTCAAAAATCTCCAAAGAATTTCTTTAAGGAATTAAGAAAGATTATTCTAAAATTATTTTGAAAATAAACAGATGAGAAAATTAGCTAAAATTCCTGAAAAGGAAAAGAAATGTGAGGGAAGTAGATAAAAATATTACAAGGCAATAATAATCAAGGTACTGGAGAACTTGCACAAAAATAGAAATAAGGATCAGAATTTTAAAATCCAGAAATAGATTCAATGATACCAAGAATTTAATGTATTAGAAGTATCCATCAACAAAAGAATGGGGAGAGGAATTTCTGATTAATAAATTAATTATGCTGGTAGTTTAGAGAAAACATGATTAATTCAGACACACACTGTACAATCACACCCTGAAAAATAAACTCTAGAGGGATAAAAGGGTCAATCAAACAGGTGCCTCAAATAGCAAAAAACAGAAAAAAGTATTTCTCTCTTTTTAAAAGAGTAATATATTTTTGAGTATCATACTGGCAAAAAGAATATAAATAAAAAGATGACTGATTCAATACTATCAGAAGTACCAAATTGCTGGGTGTGGCAGTGCAGACCCAGAGTTCCAGCACTCAGCAGGTTCAGGCAGGAGGATCCCAAGTTCAAGGCCAGTCTAGACTTCATAGTGAGAGTCTGTCTCAAGAACTAACTTTGAAAAAAAACACAAAAGCTTTGTGGAAAAGAAACAAACAACACAGCTGAAATTAAAATAGTCTTTGAGAAACATTTGTAGCAAAGTGGCCGCAGAGTGTTGCTAACTCTGTAGACTAAAATGCTCGTATGAATGGTTCTTTTTAAAAGGCTTCAAGATGCCACCAGATGAATGGGCTGAACAGAACATCCACCTATGGGGTGACTCGAGGAGGAGAAGGTTCTGTCTCTCGAGAAATCAAACAGGAAATCATTTCACATCTATTACAACAGCCCAAACAGAAAAAGAAGAAAAGAAATAAAAAAGCAAAGCAAAGGTTTGTAATTGAAACATTGAAGCACTGAATGCAGGTTAAGTTATCTTAAGACTCATCTTCTCACGCACACGCAAATCCAAACGACCCTTTTTAAAAACTTGGAGTTACTATTCCAAGGACCAAAAAAAAAGTCTCGACCCAGGCATATCACTTTTTCTAAACAAATCATTTATTAGCTAGAAAGGGCTACTTTATGGAGATGTTCATCACTATGTGGCTTACAACATCTGAACCTCTCACAAAAGGGGTTAAGAAAATTAGAGAACATCAACCTAATGGCCAATTTATGCAGCCATTGAAATGATAATTACGAAAACTATGTAGCAACAGTGAAAAATGTTTACAGTATAATAAAGAAAGCCGTTTAGCCAAAGCTGTGGTTGTGTTTTGATTAAAAATATGCCCATGGACCAAGAACTGGAAGGGAATTTACAGAGTGAAAATAGAACCATGAGGTCTGCTCCATCATTTCCATTCGGTGCAACTGCGTTTTGGGGTGTTACAAAGACGTTTTTCTTTGGCTGTGTAGTCAGCCTCACTGGTGTACTTCAGTGAGCTGTAGAAATGCATGCTGGGAGCAGGGGTAGTGGGCAGACCCAGGCTGTTCTCAGCCGGAACTCAGGGCTCAGTGGGGTCCATTCTGCCTGGGCACTGTGCTTCTTCTGGGATGGCACAAATGCTCTCGCCACCTCCCTGGAAAAGTTCCCACCTTTCAGGACCCAATCTGGAGTTGGTTTCCTCTCCTTCCTCCCTATACCTCTGACAATTGTCACCACAGTCGCAAGACTCCAGGGAATCTTTGTAATAATAATAAAAAAAAGATACTCCATTCATATAACTTTTATTATAGTATAAGGCCATAATTTTACAGTTTTTTCTGTTGTTGCCTAAGTTATAAACTGAATTTTGTCACAAGTGCATATGCATAGGATGGAACATAGCAGAGTTTGGTGATATCTGTAGGTTCAGGCACCGGCTGGGGATACTGGAATTCATGTTCCGGCAGGGGACCACTGTATGGCATCCTGAGATACCTCACCATCTCCCCTTGGTCCTGTCTTTGATACCACACAACTCAGCCTTCTCAAAGTCCCAATAGAGCCACCAAACACTTATGAATGAAGCTGTAGTTAACCATGGGGCAGAAGGAACTGGGCTCTACCCTAATCGGGCACCTATAGCCCTAAATGAAAAACAGGCTTAGAACCCAGAGTTTGGCCCAGAGAACCATACCCAGGGGAGAAGCTTCAAGAAGACAGACCCATAGCTTCGGGAACAGTGCAGGAGACAGATCGGCAGCAGCTGTGGAGGCTCACATTCCATCTCTGCCATACACCTGCTGACTGGTCTAAGGCTGCTGGAGCTGAACAATGGTCAGCATTGAGGTGTCCCCGCAACACTAGTCCATTCAGGACGGACCGAGCGCATGCAGCCTGAAAGGTCCTCCCATACTCTCAAAAAGAGTAAGGGAAGAAATCTTTACTTGAGAAATAAAATAGCCTACCTCAGAGAAAAGAGACAGCTTGCCCGGTCACCATGGAGACTAAGTCACAGGTAATAAGGAAGGAAGCTCAGATGTAACGCTGGCCTGTGACCCAGGTGCTTCTGAATCTGGAGGTGTGGGAGGGACCCCAACAGATCCTTGCTCAGGGTGGCTTTTGACTTTCTGCTTCAGATTGAAATGTCCCAACTCAGCCATCTCCATCCATCTCTCTCCGCCACCGACACCCTTCATTGCCATTCATTTTCCTTCCTGTTGTGCTAATGGTGTGTGGCTAAGCCACGGCATAAAAAAAGATATAAAATTATACAGCATTATCTTTCCCCTGAGCCTGCACACATGTGCTCTTCTCTTCAGTTCTGCAAGCTCTAAAGAGGGAAACAGGTTCACTCTTACCCAGTCCTGAACCATTCAGACAGTGAACCCTCAGACACATCCCTTGCAAGACAATGGACAACAGAGGCCTCAGAGGCCTTGGAAGGAGACAGTCAACATGTGCAGCCCTGCCTCTGAACACTATTTCTCTTGAGTCACTGGTACCAAAGGTTCCACAAGTTGATCCATCATTGATAACAGCAACCCATTCCCCTTGTTACGGCCTTGGAACTGTTAGAAGGGCAGATATTCAAAGTCCTTGGGTAGCAGCTATTCCTATACAAGAAGAATAAACACATCCCTAGGGTCTTACATGATTCTGTAGCCGAAGGAGCCTCTAAGGTTATATGCAGACCTCCAGAATGGACTCAGCCACAGGCTATAGCTCAGTGCCTGTCTCCCAGCACTCACCATTTCTTCCCCATGCCACCCCTGCTCCTGACATGAGTGTCTTCCCAGCACAGCCCCATTGACCAACCCTAGCTGTCCTCCGCACCCCTGTATGTGATAGAGGCCACGCCCAGGTGGAGTGTCTGCAGGACATGACCCAGCCTGACAGGTAAATCCTGCACATAGTGAGCAGTTCGTCCATGGGACTTACTTTATGGGATGGTGCGGTGCAGAAAGAAGTAATGGTCCGCCAGGCGGTGGTGGCGCACGCCTTTAATCCCAGCACTTGGGAGGCAGAGGTAGGCGGATCTTTGTTAGTTTGAGACCAGCCTGGTCTACAAGAGCTAGTTCCAGGACATGCTCCAAAGCTACAGAGAAACCCTGTCTCAAAAAAACCAAAAAAATTAAAAAAAAAAAAAAGAGGGATGTTGCAGGGATGAAGAGGTAAAAACAGAAGAGGGATGAAGGATAGCTCTAATGACCCTAGAAGGAGAGGGAAGCTGTCTAGGGTGTCTTCTGTGAGTAAAAGAACATCTAAAACCACTTTAAGGGCCCAGTTCAGCCAGCGGCTTCTCCCTCACCTCTGGAAAAGCAAGTGCTCACAGTCACACTTGCCTAGCCCCAGGGGGCACAATGCACAGCTGTGAATGAAAGTTTAGTGCCCAGCCCTAAATCAAACTGCAGGTTTTAAATATGAAATACAGAACACACAGCACCCCCAGTCACAAGTTCACAGCACTAACATCTAGTTTCCATTACCTCCAAGCCCAGCTCCTTGATTACAGACAATATGGAGGTAAAGAAATGAACTAAAGCCGGGTGGTGGTGGCACATGCCTTTAATCCCAGCACTCGGGAGGCAGAGACAGGTGGATCTCTGTGAGTTTGAGGCCAGCCTGGTCTACAAGAGCTAGTTCCAGGATAGACTACAGAGAAATCCTGTCTCAAAAGAGAGAGAGAGAGAGACAGAGAGGGAGAGAAGGAAAGAAAGAAAGAAAGAAAGAAAGAAAGAAAGAAAGAAAGAAAGAAAGAAAGAAAGAAAGAAAGAAAGAAAAGAGCTAAATGACACAATGGGAAACAAATGCTAGATCCAGCAGGTGACAGATTCTACAAGACAACTGTACAAGAAAGAGCAGTGGTTTTCACCATCACTTCACGGATGTAGGAAAGGAAGGAGACAGGAGATTGTACAAGAATCTGGAGATAGCCACTGGTTAAAGTGGTTGCCATGCAAGCAGGAGGACTCGAATTCTCTAACTCCATACTCGGAAGGCAGAGATAGTGGATCCCCAGAGCAAGCTGGTTGGACAGAGACAGCCATACCCATGAGCATCAGGTTTAAGAGATCCTGTCTCATTGATTAGATGGAAGAGGGACTGAGAGAGGTTCCTGACTCATGAGCATATAAGTGCATGTACACACACACGTATCCACACATGTCAAAACTTGCAAATATACATGCATACCAAACACATGGCAATTTTAAAAGAAGCACATGAAGAGATTGTTCTAAACCTTTGCCACTCAAGCCCATTCAATAGCCCAACTGTAATGTCACTTTAGAACTTGCGAGAAGAAAAAATCTCAGGCCCCAATCATTGCATACTACAAGAACCTCCAGGTGATTTGTATGTGTACATGTAGTTCTGACACACATGTGCCTAAATGAGGGGACGCTTGGGAGCAATAGCAACAAAATGTCCTGTGCTGCATCCTAACCAGAACCAATTCCAGTCAAATGTGAGTATGAATGGTTTTAGATTAGGCTAAGAAATAATTTTTTGTTGTTTTTCAAAACAGGGTTTCTCTGTAGCTTTGGAGCCTGTCCTGGAACTTGCTCTTGTAGACCAGGCTGGCCTTGAACTCACAGAAAAATGCCTGTCTCTGCCTCCCAAGTGCTAGGATTAAAGGCTGCACCACCACCACCAAGCTAATAATTTTTTTTTTTTGGTTTTTTGAGACAGGGTTTCTCTGTGGCTTTGGAGCCTGCTCAGGAACTAGCTCTTGTAGACCAGGCTGGTCTCAAACTCACAAAGATCCGCCTGCCTCTGCCTCCCGAGTGCTGGGATTAAAGGCTGCGCCACGACTGCCCAGCTCAAGCTAATAATTATTATTATGATCTTGATAGTTACGAAAATCTCCAACTGCATCTTCAAGTCTAGTGCCTATTTAGACTCTCGGATTCTTCCTTAGCCAAGAGGAATCCACGACCTTCAATAGATGTTAGACGCCACACAGTACCAGTCACTATAGGTACCATATTTTCCCTACTTATATGTATCCATAATAAAGTTTAATATATAAATTAGGCATATCAAGAGATTTAAAACAACTAATAATAATAAAATAATTATCACAACAAACTGCAGTAAAGGTTATGTGAATGTATTCTGTCACTCTTGTAATAATGTAATTCCCCTTCTCTCAATGATTAGCTAAAACCACAGTATTTATGAATGAAATGTCATGATGTCTGCTATTTATAATTCAAATACAAAGTATATGGAGCAGACATATGGCAAAAAATGTTAACAACTGTTAAATCCAGATGATGGGTATATGGTCATACACTAAAGAGGTTAGCGCCCCAATTTGAAACAACTGGGACAAGAGGAGCCTCAGAGAGGCAATTTTGGAGAATCCTCTGGCCTCTAGGGCACCTATACTCCTGTGTGTATACTTACACCCAGACACAGACATATAATTTAAATAATAAAAATAAATCTTTCAAAGCTAGAAGCAAAAGGAAGGAATATTCTGTTCATTAGCCATAGTACCACATGAGTAGGGCTTAGTACTACTTAGTACTTAGTACTACTTAGAATTCAGTACATCCCACACATGACTCAGCAAGAAGAAGCACATGACCCTTCCCTACTCTTCATTGTCCCAACAGTCTTGTTACTTTGTTTTACAGAGAAGACAACTGGGCTTTCTAATGGGAACATCTCCCATTGCTCCACTAGACCCAGCTGTTAAGAGATGTGATTAGGGCAGTGACAATGACAGCTCATTGGTTCCATGTGTAGCTGCTGAGAAGCCCTGCCTAAACTCTCTTCAGGCCCAGATGCAGGCAGTCCAGGCAATGAGGCTTGTCCTGAATGCATGCCTTTCTAAATATGCTAAGATCCACCTCAGCATGTTATCTCTAGACTTAACTGACCTTTAAAAGACCCAACCAATTTTCCCTTCTTAGCCTCTGCTCATTTCTTCTTGATATGCTGCCCTTTCCAATTCCCCGTACCACATCCATTTGGATGCTCTCACGGGGTATTCTCAGTCTATCATGAGAAGATGGACTATTAAAATGCTCTCACTCACTGCTGTTGAGCCCTTGGCCCTGAGAACAGACCTATCTGTTCTTATCTTGCTCAGAAGAGATGCCTAGAGTATTCTAAGGGAACAGTCCTCAGCTCACACAGTTGCCTTCACTGAATCCCCTCCCTGACAGCCTCAATAGATGGCTTCAAACTGCATGCTACACTTGGCATTCTCTGTTTTCCCTCCTGGGATCACAAAGCTGCATGTTTGGGGCTGGAGAGACAGCTCAGTGGTTAAGAGCACTGACTGGTCTTTGAGAGGACCTGGGTTTGATGCTCAGCACCCACATGGCAGCTAACAACTGTCTGTAATTCCAAGATCTGACACTCACACACAGACATACATGCAGGCAAAACACCAATGAACATAAAATTTTTAAAAATCATTCTTTTAAAAAGCTGCATGTTTAATGTGCACCAAGAAAGGGAGTCAGAAGCCTGGTGACAATAAAGGAAGACAAGAACAGGAAATCTTACCTCCTCCTACCCCACACTGCACACACCATGTCCCAGCCTCAGTTGCCCTACTTGGCTCCATGTGAACCTGTATCTTACTCAACCCTGGCTGTGCTGACAGTCTCACAGAGGGTTCAACCTATTCATGGGCCCTGATCTGGATCCAGTAGACACCCACAAAGCTGAACTCTGCTTCTGTCCATGACCTCAACCCAGGAGTCAAGGGGGTGCCAAAGCTGTAGGAAGAAGCCCCAGAGGTTGAAGGAAGGACTCGTGACCCGGCACCCTGTCATATTCATGAGCTCAGCCAGCCTCCAGCATTCCTGGGAGGCACAAACTCTCAGTTGCACTTTACAGGTTGAAAACTGAAGGCCATGAGGAAAAGAGGGTAATGTATCACAGACAGGGAAACATGGAAGTGGAGGTCGAAGACCAGCATGCATGGTCTTCTCTCTGCTGGCAGTGTGAGATGTTCTCAGATCTGGCCCTCACACGAACTCAGGGAAAACTGGGAAGAGCTGAATGATGATGAAATCCACCTGAGATGGCTAATTTATGAGGGAGGGAGGGAGAGTATCATGTGTTTACGTATACAGGTGTGCATGCAAGTGTGCTTTCGTGCCTGTGCACGGGAAAGACAGAAGTCAACATCTTTTGTTTTCTTCAACCTCTCTCCAGCTTATTTTTTGAGATAGGGTCTCTCACTGAGCCTGAAGCCCAACAATTTTGCTAGGATGGTTGTCCAGAGGGTTCCAGGTATCCCCTGTCTCTGTCTACCCAGAGCTAAGATTACAGAAATGCACTACCACATTTTGCTTTTTAAGTCAGTTCCGGGGATCCAAACTCAGGTCCTCATGATTATATAGCAAGCACTTTACCAACTAGCTGTCTCCCCAGTCCCTGTGATAATTAATTTTATGTCTCAATTTGGCAAAGCTACCATGGCCAGTAGTTTGGTCAAACACTACAGATGGTCCTCGATTCATAATGGTTTGGCTTACAATTTGTCAACTTTGAATTCTGGATCTGGCTCTTTTCCCAGGCTAATGGTAGGTGGTCCATCCTCTCTTGAAACATGAGGCACCAGCAGTGAACTACAGATCCCAGTTGGACATGATCACCAGGGTGAACAACCAAGACTCCACAGCACACTACACTGCCAAGCTAGGATGACCGATGGGGCAAGAGTGTTAAATTTATTTTCCACTTACACTGCTTTCAATTTACACTGAGTTTATCTGGAAGAAGCCCACCACAAGTCAAGAAGCACTGTAGCCTGGGAGCTGCTATGATGGAATTTTCAGATGTGATTAGCATTGAAACCAATAGAACTCAAGAAAGCAGATTATCTTCCATGCTGTGGGTGGGTCTTATCAAATCAGCTAGAGGATTTAGGGGGAAAGCAGAGGGAATTCTGCCCCCAGGGCTGCTTGCTGACTCCTGTCTGCACAATCAACCCTCCTAGGCCTCCAATTTGTTGGCCTATCTCCCAGGCTGCTCTGCCAGCACCTCAGCCTTGCAACCATGGAGTTCATACCTTAAAACCAACCAACTAATCAGTCAGTTAATCTCAACACATTTCTTCTCCTTCTTTCTTCCTCTCTCTTGCTCTCTCTCTTCCTCCTTTTTCTCTCTCTCCATCCCTCCCTCTATCTGCAATGATGTGCTCATTCTTTCTACTAGTCAAGAGCAGAGATGCTGAGAGGCAGCCTGCTTTGAGGTGTGTCCCATAAATCTTTCTTTTATTTCTCTTAAAGTGACCTAGCCAGGCATTGATCCCAGCTTTATGACTGTGTAAAACTCTAAGCACAGAGATGTAAGTGAATTAGTCTAGGATTTTTAGTCCCCACTGTCTACCTCTCATTCTCAAGCCCTAGAATAGAGCATCAAACATCTACCCCAGAGGCTCCAAAGACTGAGGCAGGAGTAGGAGAGGGGTTTTTTTTTTAGGTGGAGGGGGCTCCTTGGTCGGCATCCTCATGCTGAGGGAGGAAACATTGGCTCTCAGAATCAACAGGATTTGAGAGTTTCAGCACAATCCTTCTTAAGGCCAGAACACAGTCCTCCCTAGGGCCAAAACACAATGCTCCCTAGGGCCAGAACACAGTGCTCCCTAGGGCCAGAACACAGTGCTCCCTAGGGCCAGAACACAATCCTCCCTAGGGCCAGAACACAGTGCTCCCTAGGGCCAGAACACAGTCCTCCCTAGGGCCAGAACACAGTCCTCCCTAGGGCCAAAACACAGTGCTCCCTAGGGTCAGAACACAGTCCTCCCTAGGGCCAGAACACAGTGCTCCGTAGGGCCAGAACACAGTCCTTCCTAGGGCCAGAATCCATTTCCTCTGGGGATCACACATCACTTCAGCTCCTCTTCACCCAGGCATGTTCTCTACTTTGTGTTCTTCACAACAGTTCTTCAAAGTAGGCAATAGTGTTCCCATTTTACAGGGAAGGGGCCTGAGGCTCACCAAGCTAAAATCTCAGAGAAAGACACCCACAAAGAAGTGCTGTGGGTTTCAGAGTGTGCACCCCAATATCCTAGCTCAGGTCACCCTTTCGTACCTAGAGAAGAGGGAGCATTTCAAAGTCCACTCTACATTTGGGAACTCCTCCTCTAATGTCTTAGCCATGGAAAACAATGCCTTTACCTGATGTGGGATGCAGAGAAGAGGAAACGCCTGGGTGTGGCTTCCCAGCAGACTTGTAGGCATATCTGCACTCAAACAAATGACTGGCCAGCCTCCTCCAAGCGTAACAGAAATCCTGGTTTTGCGGCCCTGTCTTTAGTCCTCGCACTAGAATCTCATTGCCCAGCTGGCCATTGTCTGGCCCTGGCGTCCACAAGGTCTGTGGATGCTAATGAACCCTGGTGATTGGTCTAGGCTCTTTCAAGCTAAGGCCATGGGAAAGACCCTGTTTTTCCACGCTTCTCTCGCTACTTTAAAACCATTTCTAATTACAGCACTCCCTAAAGAGAGAATAAACTATCTTAAAAACTGCAGAGTATAAATCAGTGGTCACCTGAGCTAAGAAGCCAGGACTCCACGCTGGTACACCTCCTGTATTGGCACAGCCGCCTACCACTTACTTGCTCTCCTGTCCCTGCAGGGAACAGTCAGAGCTGTGAAGCTGGGGAAAAGAGAACGAAAGGGAGGAGTTAAAGAGGTCCAACCCAGCCTGGAAAATGAGGGTCTCCCCTGAAACACAGGCCCAAAGATTTTGAAGGGCAAGTTAATATGAAGACATATAAGGCCCCTAAAACTACAAGTTCTAGAGAGAAAGCAAGGAACCATGTCAGTCGGAACACATGATGAACCAGGAACTCTAGGCCCGCTTAGGGCAATGGGCGCGCTTGGTGCTGTCCGAGGTGCTGACCTGCTTCACCCACAGTGCGCTCACACACAAAGGGCTGAGAACTGAGGGCTACCCACTCTTTTTTACTTTTCTTTCTTTTTTCTTATCCTGGTTTGTTTTGGGGTTTTCTTTCTCTTTTTCTTTGAGGTATAATGGGCATATGAAAACTCATGTGATCAATTCATACAATTGTGTGGCTTTCAGCATAGTACATAGCACATAATTTGTGTTATCATCACCATTGCCTGAGTGATAAACATGTCTACCGCTTCCAAAATTGCCCTTGTGTCCACAAATGATAACTGGTATTAGCAAGGATCTGGAGGAAGGAAAATTTTGCACACCACTTTTGCACACCACTGACTGGGTTATAAATTGGTTCAGCCACTGCAGGAATAACATGGAGCATCCTTTAAACCCTAAAAATAGAACTAGCATATAATTCAGCAATTCCACTTCTGGAGAGCCAAAGAGACTGAAATTGGTATTTTAGCTCCCATGTTTATTGCAGTACTATTCAGAATGGCTGAGACATTCCAACAACCTAAGAGTCCATCAATGGACGAATAATGAAAATGTAGTCCACATATACATAAAGAAGCATTATTTAGCCTTTTAAAGGAAGGAATATTGCCATTTCCTGAACTGTGAATGATCTAGAGAAGAATATGTTTGAAGTAAGACAGACACAGAGGAACAAGCACTGTGTGGTCTCACTTTCATGTGGAACCTAAAGAAGGCAAACCTGTAGGAACAGAGACTGGAATACAGCTAAGGGCTGTGGTGGGGGCCTTGGGGAGAGTTCAGTCAAGGGTACAAACTTTCTATTAAAATGTGTTCTCAAGACCTCATGCACAGCACGCGACTATGTTCAGTAATACTCTAATTGCAGATAGAATTACACATTCTCACAAATATATATACACACATACATATATGAGGTGATAGATATGCTAATCACCCTGTCTGCAACAATCACTTCACAAGTACATGTGTATTGAGCATCATATTACACATTTTAAATATGTGCTTCTTGTGGAACAAGGAAGTAAACCCAGAGCAAACAAGGTAAGTGCTTCACCACTGAGTTAAATCTACAAACCCTTTTTATTGTAAGACAGGGTCACTGCCCAAGTGTTCTCAAATGTATATTTCTCCTGTCTCTGCTTCCTGAGTAGCTGGAAGTATGAGCATGTACCATCATGCCCAAAGAACACATAAATTGTTACTCATCAATTATAAGTAATAAAGCTACAGGAAAGAAATGCTTGGCACTGTAGCAAATACCCATAATCCTAGAACTCAAGAGGCAGAAGCAGAAGAACTGAGAGCTTGAGCTCAACCCCTGGCGTCCACAGCAATCCTCTGTTCTCAGGGAAAACACGGGACATGGTGTAGCTCAGTG
>JAQHUG010000052.1:6629116-6639440 GCA_028555095.1 Dicrostonyx torquatus
TTGCCTACAGGAAATCTGATGGAGAAATTTTCTCAGTTGAGGCTCCCTTTTTCCAAACCACCCTGGCTTGTGTCAAGTGACCAAAAATGCTATGAGCATAGCCTATAACCTCCTACCCTTTGAATCATGCTCCACACCCCATCTCCTCTCAGGACCACCATTCTTTCTTCCCATTCCCAGCCACCTTCTCAGCGAGAATTCTACCTTCCAGCCTTCCAGGATCCTGGTCTACTCCAGCATCCTGCCTCTTTCCTCCTCTAAGCCACTCCACCTGAACACTCATTTCCCAGGATGCCCTGCCAGAACAGCTTCTCTCCCTTCATGGACACATAACTTAAGCCCTCCTCCAAGTGGTCAGCTATGTTCCTCTTCCATTCTCAGACTGTAAAATGAAGCCCTGATCCTTGACCAAAATCCCAAAGCCACTTCCAGAATCTGTGAATATATGATTGAAATCCACCATGACTACTATACAGCATCCTGGCATGTTGACAGGGAGAGCCACCTTTGCCCAAATGGACTGGCAGAAACCCTACACGCCTGGCCTGAGCAGTCTTTGGTTAGTCAGTGGGAATGTGCTCTATATGGTAGTGGGGACCAAAAGGGAAGTGTGTCATGCGGCAAAAGGAAGATGGAGGAGGTCCAACTGAAAGTGTATGAACCACACCATTGGAGGGTCTCTAAAAGCACAGTCACTCTGTTATTTATGATGGAAAGTTGTCCATGTCAGCAGAAAGATGATCTAGTAAATGGTAGATTTAGGAGAACTTGTCTCAGCTCCTGGGATTTATATAGTCGCAGCAGAGATAAGGGGATAGATAGGAAGCTTACAGAGTATAATGTTCTTGAGACCACAAGAGTTAGGTGAGCCCTGAATACAGTTAATTGAGTGGAGTGAAAACAGGATCCAGATGAGACTAGATTCTAGGGCCCCATTCCTAAGTAACCCCTCCTCACATTGATGATAAGATCATTAACAAAAGCATGGCAGACCAAGTCACCTAGCAACACTCCTTTTAAGATCCATCCTGCAGGAATGACTGGAGGGAGAGCAAAAAATGGGGACATGCACAAAAACGGATGACTAAGGCTGGGCACACTGATCAGTGGAAGAGCACTCAGTTAGTGTGCTCCAGGCCCTGGGTCCCATTCAACACCATAAGAAAACAATGAATATACTCAAAATGTGTTGTATAAAATTCTTAAATAAATAAATATAAAAGTGAGAGAGACAGAGACAGACAGTGGGGAGCAGAGGCTACATGCTGGTAGTCCTGGGCAGGGCACTTGTCCCCTGGGTTTCCAATAGGCACATTCACCTTTACTCCAGAGTAAAGACCTGGAGGGTGACACCACCTCATCTGCTCTTCCAAGCAGAATCCTCGTCTAGAAGAAACCCAAAGCCAACCATGTGACATCCAGCCTCTATGGTTACCACCATTTATGAGCCACCTAAAATAAGTTCAGTAAGTTTCAAATAGAATTAATAACTTTCCTTCTAAATTGCAATTAGATAAAAGATTGCACTGAAGTCCCTCTTCCTCTGTAGCTACTTGTTAGGAGTCTATCCTGTGACAGTTCTTGAAGTCAGTCCCTCCATGAGCCCAGCCTCTAGAGACCTATTCCTGTCCTCCCTCCCACACATGCCACCTGCAGGACTCTAGGGCAAACAACGGCCTTCCATTTGTCCATGACACCCTCACAACTAGATTACCCAAATTTATGCTACCCCTCAAATTCACATTCCCTTGCTTGAGGCCACTTTCCAGGGCATATAGACTTGGCCCAGTGAGCAGCACAGATAGCAATCATGGCTATTGCTTCCACAGCTGGAACCCAGAGCTCAGGCAGTGTTCCCTCCCAACTTTATCCTGACCCAGAACAACTTTAGAGCAGTTGCCCTGAGCCTAGATCCCCCAGCCAGGCATATGACCACTAGGCAGAGTACAGTGCCCCAAGTCAGTCCCCATGATGCCATGCTCCCAGTAGGCCATACTCTAAAAGGCCTCTTAGGACAGAGCCACACTGGGGTTGTTTATATCCAGAGCCATGGTGCTCCCCAGCTTTAGGGAAAACATTAATCAGATTTCAACAGTGTAGCTGACGGTTCTAATGAGCCTTAGGTCCCAAAGACCCTAATCACAGCTTTGTGCCTCAGCCTACTGGTGCCTTTGCTAAAAACTCATGCCATGCGGGGCCATGGCATAAGCAAGTGTAGTCTCCTGGCTTCGTACTACCCTCGAGTGTGATTTGTGCAGAATGATAGAAACTCCAGAAGTGGTGACTACTCTCCTAAGACCCAGCCAGGCTCACCAGCTATCTTTCAGTTGTCTTGCTCAGAGATGCTGTGTGAACCCCAGGCTGCTGGAGACTAAAATGTCCCCACATTTATTTTTGGAACTTCCAAAAAAGCCAAAGTCAAAGAAATTTACAACTTGGCCGGCTCTGTTCAGTAATAACTGTTATCTCCAAGCTCAGATCTCCAGACCAGACAGCAGAGGGTACAGGAAGGTGAGTATGATAGATTTCCAGCTACTCCATCTCAAAGAGCCTCGTGGGGCACAGTGGAGGAAGATGTGGCTAAGAGGAACAGGAGGGGAGGCAGAAAAGAGGGAGGTGATCATGTCCCCTGCTAGCCAGGAAACCAAGGCATCAGCCATTAGACCCTAGTCCACCTCTCCAAGAGCCTGCTATGGAGGTATTATCCCCCTTTTTGCAAACAGGAAGCCAGGGCTGAGAGATACAAATAAACACCTTAGGGCTGGGCAGTGGTGGTGCACGCCTTTAATCCCAGCACTCGGGAGGCAGAGGCAGGTGGATCTCTGTCAGTTTGTGGTCATCCTGGTCTATAAGAGCTAGTTCCAGGACAGGCCCCCACAAATAAATGCTTTGAAGGGACCGGGCAAAGAGCTCAGTCAGTAAAGTAGTTGCTGTGCCAGCATGAGCCTCTGAGGGCTGGCCTAGTGAGATGGCCGCCTGGGTAAGGGTACCTGCAGCCAAGCCTCACAACCTGAGTTAAATTCCTAAGACACACATGGCAGCAGAAGAGAACCAATTCCCATAAGTTTTCCTCTGACCTCACGCACACAAAAATAAACTAAAAATAATAAAAGACCTGAGTTCGGATCCTAAGCACTCATGGCAACTATGGTGGTACAAGCCTGTAATCTCAGCTGATCAGCCAGACTAAAAAAAAAAATTGTGAGCTCCAGGGTCAGTGAAAGATTATGTCTCAAAAAACTCAGAGTAGAAAACAATAGACAGAACCACCCAAAATCAACATCTGGCCTCTACACACATGTACATAGGTAAGTATGTGTCTGAATACACACACACACACAATATACAACTTAAAAGAAATGTCCTTGAAATCAATGTCACTGAGTGCGCTCCAGCTGTCACTTGTCATATTCTTCCCACTGCTTTATCCAGCTTCCAGCAGGCAGCCAGAAGACCCAAGCAGGATAGCAGGTAACTGCCACCCATATTCTTGCTCCTATAATACTCTATCATGTTACAAATGTAGCCCCATGACAATATGTCACCCCCTCCAAGTCCACGGATATGAGTGTCTCCCATCTGGGCCTCCAACCAGGCAAATGAAACACCTAGACTACCATGCCAGATTTCACACCCAAAGAAGTTTCTGGCTTCAAGAACACAGGCTCCTGAATGGGGACATACAGAGATACTCCAATCCCTTCTACCCATCCATCAACCCAAGCTTGGAATTTGGAAGCTAAGACAAACTTCGCTAACAACCCCCTGCCTTAAGCCACCGGCTTTGAAACTTTGGGGTACATGGTTCCAAAGGTCATCTGCATGAGTCAAGCCCGGATGCCCACTCCCATCAGCAGAACTGGGGGTCGCACTTCTCCCTCAGGGCTGGCCCCTGTTTCCCAGCACTTGTAATTTGTGCAAAGTGCCTTGTGGCTGAGTGCCACCACACAGGCCCTTTCTGCTGAGCAAGCGCTTCCGCAAAGTTCAGACTGCCTTGGCTATTGCAAAGTTAAATGTGGGTGGAAACAAAGCGAGCCTATCTCCAAATGTTTCCAGATGGCTTAGCTCCTTCAGGCTCAGACGACATCAGAGTCATTTCATTTTCAAAGCAGAAAGTTCAACCTGGAGAAATGGCTGTCTGTGGTGAGGCTTAAGTGGAGCCTGGGAAAATGAGCTCCAGTTGGAAACCCCACCCTAAACACCCTAAAAAGGACCTTCAGTCCCTTTCTCTGCAAGAGCTAATGACAAGAGCGCTCATTACATACCCCCTAAGTACTCACATCCTTCATTAGTCATTGAGAGAAGTCCGGGTGCTTCCCTTTCCCTCTCGAGCTGCTCCAACTCATGCTGTTCCTCCTGGATCTGTAGAGGCCTTTGTTCCGCTTCCCACAGACCAGCCACAGAGAGTTAGATGGCAGCCCTCAAACACCAGAGGCCTTGCAAGAAGCCGATGGACGGAGAGAGGTTCAGGAGAAAGATTCCAATCTGAGCTACTTTACCTACCAGCCCTGCAATGTGAACAAAAAGTTCCACCTTCTGGAAAGCACCATAGATTGCATCTTACCAGGTAACTAGCAAAGCTAAGCCCTCTGCAAACTGCTGTGCCCTCAGGACCTGTGTCATGCCCATAGGTGCCACCCACATAGTCTGTGCTGAAGAGAACACCTGTACTAGGGGATGTGACAGGCAAATCCCGGGGGTTGTGTTGATGGTAGCCCATCCAAGGAAAAAGGAGCAACAGGAACAGCAAAGCAGATCTCTATGACATCAAACTCAGAGGCACTTTCTCCAGGGTTGTGTGAGCTACGGGAACAAAGCATCAGGGCAGAGCTCACACAGCCATTAGGAGACTTCAAGCCCCAGCCCCAAGCTCAGTTGCAGCATCCACTCACTTCAGGGCTGAGAAGAGACAAGAAACTCGGGGCAGAGAAGCTGTTCCGGGCTTGAAGGAAGAAGGAAGAGGAGCCCACAGGACAGGCACATCATTGAGTGGGTCCAGGCTTGAGATTGGGATGCAGAAGAAAAGGCACCACTAGCTGGGACTTGACAGGCTCTGATTAACTTCCTTCCCACTAGAATAATTGCAGCAGCTTCCATTCCCTAGGATTAACCATACCAAGTCCCTTGCAAGCATCTTCTTGGGTCATCGTCACCACAATCCTCAGATTTTAACAGATGAGGATACAAGGGATATGAGAGACATGACTTATCCAGGTCACTTAAATACTAGCTCATGGGCTAAGAAATGGAGGCCTATAACTCTGGCTTTGCCAGGCCATCTCCTGGGTTCACAAGCTAAGCACAGAGGACATCTGTGAACTGAACGGGGTACTCTCCAGACTCAGGTCCCTTCCACAGCTCTTTCAGTGTGACACAGAAGCAGGAAGAGCAACCTTTCCAGAAGTTCCCCTCTGATACGATCTTGATTCAAGATGCAGCCATGTCCTTGGGCTTGCTTGTCAGTCACCAAATCTCCTGCAATCGCAGCCTACGGTCCAGATTCCAGGCTCCAGAAGTTCAGTGCCAAATCCCAGGAAATCCAGGGGGAAGGAATGGCTGTCTCCTCATCAAGAAGGCCATAGGAAGGCTCCAGCTCCAGCCAGCACATGCCAAAACACTTGAGAGTTCTTAGCCCACTGACAGGCGCTCCTAGTAGCCGGCTCTGTGATGGACAGCTAGGCCTGCCAGCGCTTGTTGTTTCTGCTAAACTTGGAGCTATTACAACAAAACCGCTAGACTTCTTGCAAACAATTTTCCCCTTTGCAATCTCATAAATTAATTCCCTCCTTTCGAGCTGACTGGCTTCCTGCTAATCTAACCACTAACCTATCGCCATCCGCAAACTAAATGATCCGGAAACAGTCTCCCATCTAAGCCTAACACACTAAAATTACTTTTTGGGATTTCTGCTTTATCTTTGCTAAGTTCAGCTTCCTCTCCCTCCTCCAAATGTGGAGGGCATCTGGCTCTTCCCTCCTGAGACTCTGAAGCAAGAGGTGGGGCTGACTGCCTTCAACTAGTGTTGAGGGCATGAGTTTCTAATGGGACTCCTTAGCCAAACACCCAGAATTAAAGCAGTCCCCCAGGAGTATAGGTGGGGCAGGCCCCAAAAGACATCAGCTGTGATATCAGAAGACAATGGTGGGTGGTCTAGTGATGGCTCAGTGCCCATCTCAGGAGCTCCTCCTGTCAGGTAGCATCTGCCTCTCCACCTCAGAGTGAACACTTCCTGGAATATCCAGCCAGAAGAAGTTGAGAGGAATCGCTAGCCTGGCCCAAAGATAGCACTGGAAGCTTCAGGCATTCTGAGGACATATTTTCTGCTGTGTTTGGGCAACCTTGACAAGTATTCCCAAGAAGGAAAGAGTAAGTAGGTTGCAAGGAATACCCAAGACACAGTAGAAGCAAGTCATTTTCAGATCCATTAAGAGACTGACCTTGACTCTTTGCTCAATGATTCTCTTGCTCCAATATTGTCACACAAGTTCCAGCTGTCCTGGATCTCCACACTGAGCTTGGAATGTGGAGCTATCATTCTAGACCCATGCCTAGTGTCCTAGTACCTACTACAGAAGCATTAGAAAACCTATATGAGTGTTGGGCCCAGAACCCCACTGCTAAGTCACCAAGCCCCTTGGAATTGTTAACCAATTATAGAATCATGGGCTCCTCCCTCTGCTTGGGCCTGCAGTCCAGACTCTGTTCCACCTGCCCTGCCCAGATCTGCCACCAGCATCTTATCTATTGTGACTTTCTGCCTCTATCAAGCAGCATGACCCTGAGCAAGTCACATTAAGCCTCCCCAGTTGTGGGGAAAATTAAAGAGCAATGCTCACAAGCACTTAGAACATTGTCTGGCTGGGACTTCAGAAAGCAAAGGCCAGACTTACCCTCCCACCCATCCCAGTACAGCCTTGTCTCATCCAGACAGTACTTCCTGAGCCCAAGTAGCTAAGCCTACCCAGGCTAGGGTGGCAGAAGCCTTGCAGAGGGGTCAGGAGCATGGATCCTATGGCCCAGAAGCGGGGTGAGAGCTGTTCCTCTAAGGAGTCTGAGTTTAGGCACAATCTCTGACTTGCACAGTGAACTGGATTTTTGCATAGCTGGCCACAGTCATTTCTTATTACTTAGTCTGTTACCCACCTGATCTGCTTCCTACCCCACAATATGCACCCTTCTGCCTCCATTAACCCATCTCACTATAAATCCACTCATGTACCACTTCATCCAACTGTCCTTCCACCCAGCAATTCATACCCTACGTATTTTCTTTAGCCACCCACATATATCTCCCTGCAATCGTGTCCATATATATATAGATATATGTATATATGCATATATATGTATGTACATGTATATATATATACATATATATCAATCAACTATATTCTATCAATCCAACATCCATCTATTCATGCCTTTCATCTCTAATACAGCCTCCCAGGCAGTCACCCCCACCCTCCAGCTCTCTCCCACTCCTACCCCTAACAGTCACCCATCTACACATCCCTCCTGAGTGCCCATCCCTCTCCCCTCTGAAGAAGGTTCACTATACTTCAGTCAACACCCCTGTGCCCCTGCTCAGGACTCAGCCCAGGTCTGCAGAGCTGTCCCTTTAGCCCGTTCTCATTCTTCCATCCCAGACACCAACCCTACAACTCCCTTAGGTTGCCAGGGCTGTCCCTCCAGCCTGAATCCTGTCTGTTGGGTCACCTTACCCACAAGCCTACATCTCCACCCCTAACAGAGTGACTGGGTACCTGTGGGTTTGTGAGCTCCTAGGAAAGTTATAAATGACCCAAGGAGGAAGTACTTATAAAGTAATGATATACACGTGTGATGGTATTTTCAATTCCCTACAATTATATCTTATCTTCTGAAAGTAGATTCTCCACATAATCGCTTTTCCTAAGGGCCCCTGTGGCATCCTTACCTCCCACCTCTGCCAGAAGAAGGAAGTATAGATAGGTAGGGAGCAATGGGGGCCTTTATCCTAGCTGTTGCTCCTGGGGGAGCTACATGGCCTTTCCCAGCTCTAATCAGAAGATCAGCATCCAAGGACCTTCTTCTAGTTATATCCTTCAGCTCACATAGTCTGGGCTTTGCTGGCAGAAAGAAAAGTTCCAGGTGCTTAAGGTACCATAACCCACTGCTGCCAGCTCCTCAGAAACATGAGACTAGACAGCCAGGGCCCTACAAACTGTCCCAGTGGCAGAGGTAAGGCTGTCAGCCTTAACGGTTACTAAGGGCACAGGTATCCCGTGAGAGATCCCCATCAGGTCCTTTTAAAGGTCTCAGCTTCTCCTGATGTCCCCAACCCTTCAGCACTTCAGTCAGGCTTCTCCCATATACCAGGGAGACAGCTTTTCATAGTTCTTTCAGCAGATCTGACTGCTCTTTGCAGATATCACTTTGTATTTTATCAAGAAACAGGGGCCGAGTTTCCCGGAGTGTCAGTGAGATCCTCAAGATGGCTGAGGCATGGGATGGGGCTTTCAGTACATTGATACATGGAAGGTAGGTGTGTCTCTGGTACTCAGTGAGTAAAGGAACAGAGCTGACCCTAGGAATCGCATCCTCCCTGGCTCTCTTCTGCATATTACATCAGACATGGGCGTGGTCATCACCATCACACAACAGCCTTGCTAGTGCTTCCCACAGTCCATGCTGGCCTTTGCTCCAATAGCTCCACCTTCTTGGGCTGGTCCACACCAGTTGCCTGTGCATGCTGATGGTTAGGTATGGAGTTCATATTCCTGCCTCCTGCCATGAAAACTCAACTTTTGATGTTCTAGGGACAATCTGGGGGCTGGAAGATAAGAGAGCCCAAGCAGGCCATGTCTGGGGTGCATCCCTTAGGGATAGTTCTGAGATTAAGGAGAGGGATAGTTCAAGACCTAAGAAAGGAGCAAATGGAGGGAACAAGGAAGAGGAGAGAAACCCCTCACCTTGTTAAGAATAACTATAGGCAGGACAACTGCCAAACATTGCCACTCACTCAGCCAAGTGCCTTCCTACTCAGAACCAAATGGTAGGGACCCATCTGAGAACCAAACAGTCATGGGTTCGACTCTTGTGGAACTTGCATTCCGGCATGAAAAAACAAAAACATTTTAATATATATGTGTGTGTGTGTGTGTGTGTGTGTGTGTACACACATATATATTTATATGCATAATATCTCCAAGGTGAGCTTGAAAATAGACACTGAAGTTAGCTGGGAAACCATATGGGAATGTCACAAAGGACACCCCGACAGTTCAAAGGCCCTCGGGCTTGACCATGAATGGGTGCTGAAGAAGCATGTAGAAGGCCAGCGTGGCTGGAGCAGAAAGAACATGGTTAGAGAGGGGGGGAGATGAAGTCCATAAAGAGATAAATAAGATCACAAGAGATTCCGAGGGTCAATCCCAAGGCAACAATGACCACAGCAGGTTATAGGCACAAAAGCAATAGTCTGCCTTTGTTTCCAGAAGCGGCACTTTCCTTTAGGGATTAGGAAGCATGGCAACCACCCTGACACACCAGCCTCACGCCAGTAACCACAAACTGAAGGTGGCAGAGCGAAGGTTGAGAGGCTAAAAGCTAATGTCAAGGAACTCAGCCAAGATTCCAGAGCAGAAAGCTAGTCCTGGCAGGCAGATGGCTGCCTCCAGGGCCCTGTTGTATCTACTCTCGTTGACTGGCCTGACCCATTCTGCAGCCAGCTGATCCCTGGGAAGGGGAAGGCTATGTTCAAGCTAGCTAACCCCACCATCCCTCAGGTCTCCTCTGGGCCTCAGGGAGTAAGATGGGGCATTTGGAAAGACAGCAAAGGCTGTGTCTTCCCTCTGCTGAGAATTCCTGTCCCAGGAGACCCATCTTTCCACAAGGAACAAACCTACCTGCAACTAAAAGCCAGAAATCCCATTTAGCCATCTGTGGGAGGAAATCTTGCCGTCTGTGACAATACAGATGAAACCAACAACGTTAAAGGAAATAAGGCAAGCAGAGAGACGTGAATCCTGTATGATCCAGGCTATCTCTGCTAAGGAGAAGCAGGAGTGGGGAGGGGAGGGACAGAGTCAGCAATGTTTTAGTGAGCGTTATACTACAGGGTGGCCACAAGAACACCACATTTCAAAACTGCTGAAAGAATCTATGTTAGATGTCTTCATTAGAAATCTGGTCAGCGACTGAGGTTGATGGATATGCTCACTGGATTGATGGACTCTGCTAGCAGTATCTACACAGGCTAAAACATAACTCTGTGTTTTCCCAAAATACACAACTACCACTTGTCAATTAAAAATAGGTTGATTGAGTAATGGTCACAGGGGGCTAA